>SRSI01000054.1:0-175814 GCA_005656395.1 Strongyloides papillosus | reverse complement strand
AAGTTTTATTATAAAACTTTAAAGATATTAATTCTTTAAAATAAAATTTATATATAATAAAAACTTATATTATACATTTAAATATATGGAGTGATTGTTAATATATATATTACTTGTAAATATACATATTAATAAATGTATAGTGAATGAAAAAACTATGCGTTTCAATTTATTACGTAGTAATATAGTAAAAATTTTTAAAAACTTTTATATTTATATTTATATATAAAATATATAAAAAATCATATATCTGATTGATCCTGTCTGAATTGATGTGCTTATTTTAAAGATTAAGCCATGCATGTGTAAGTACAATGTTTTAAACATGAAACCGCGGAAAGCTCATTATAACAGCTATAGACTACACGGTAAATATTTTAGTTGGATAACTGAGGTAATTCTTGAGCTAATACACGCTATTTATACCACATTAGTGGTGCGTTTATTTGATTAAACCATTATAACGGTTGACTCAAAATATCCTTGCTGATTTTGTTATTAAAACATACCGTATGTGTATCTGGTTTATCAACTTTCGATGGTAGGGTATTGGCCTACCATGGTTGTGACGGATAACGGAGAATTAGGGTTCGACTCCGGAGAGGGAGCCTGAGAAACGGCTACCACATCCAAGGAAGGCAGCAGGCGCGAAAATTACCCAATTTTAGTTCAAAGAGGTAGTGACGAAAAATGACAACCAAATATTATTATTAATATTTGGATTGAAAATCTTCAAGTTTAAATAACTTGTTGGTAAAGGAAAGGGCAAGTCTGGTGCCAGCAGCCGCGGTAATACCAGCTTTCCAAGTGCATAAAATGATTGTTGTGGTTAAAAAGCTCGTAGTTGGATTATAAAGATTGTATAATGAGCATCTTGGATGTTTTAATTTCATTATCATCTTATTATTTTTATTATTATTTTTAATAAGTAATAAACTGTTACTTTGAATAAATCAGAGGGTTTAAACCAGGCATTTATATGCTTGTATGGTCTAGCATGGAATAACACTATAGAAAAAGTTAGTGTGGTTTCACTAATCTTTTTCATGATTAATAGGAACAAACGGGGGCATTCGTATCGCTACGTTAGAGGTGAAATTCTTGGACCGTAGCGAGACGTCCTACTGCGAAAGCATTTGCCAAGAATGTTTTCATTAATCAAGAACGAAAGTTAGAGGTTCGAAGGCGATCAGATACCGCCCTAGTTCTAACCGTAAACTATGCCTACTAGGTGTATGAATTATTAGTTATAATAATTTATGCACCTTCTCGGAAACGAAAGTCTTTCGGTTCCGGGGGAAGTATGGTTGCAAAGCTGAAACTTAAAGGAATTGACGGAAGGGCACCACCAGGAGTGGAGCCTGCGGCTTAATTTGACTCAACACGGGAAAACTCACCCGGGCCGGACACTATAAGGATTGACAGATTGATAGCTCTTTCATGATTTAGTGGTTGGTGGTGCATGGCCGTTCTATATTTTATTTAAATAATCAAACTTTAAATTATAAAAATTACAATCAAATCATTAATTAATTACTGATAATAATAATAATAATATTTATAGAATTAATGGACTTATTGGTTTCTTCTATCTTCGACTGTTTTATCTTCTTTGGTGGGCTTTCATATTTGTGGGGAGGGGGGGTCTCAGATTTTTGTTGGTTTCAGGTGTTCATAGTATTTTTTCATCACACTTTCCTCTTCCTCATTGGATAAGATTTCCTCCTTCATTACAAGTCCTAGGACTTTTTTATTTGTTGGTGGTTAGTAGGGCCTTTGCCCTCAATTTTGTCCGCCTAGCGGCTTTATAATGATTGGCCTATTTCTTTTCGAGCTTTCGACTTACTTTCTAGTGAGTTGACGAGGATTGTGTATGAATGTTGAATTATTGTTTTATTCATTTCACCCAGTAGTTTGTCGACCTCATTTTTTGTGGTCTTAATCCTCATTGACTCCAAACCCTGTCTTATCTCCAGACAAGTCTCCATCGGAATTTCTCCTAATGATCCTAAGATTATTGGTAGAAATTTTGCTGAATTTGCTCTGTAATCCTTCCTCAATTCCTATAATAAGTTTTTGTCACCCTCTTGGTTCCTATCTTCATAGTGAATCATCCCGTTTTCTGAATATTTTTTTGTTTTCCATGCCTTCTGGCTTTGTATACATCCAATATTTGAAATGGCTACGTCCTGCCACTATGATATTACCATCCCTAATTATCGTGAGGTCTGGTCTATTTGAAATCAGTCCGTATTTGTCGAATGGTCTGTCTAGGTATATTCCTTCATGTGGGAGGGATCGCGCTTTCTCACTTTTTTTAAAGGTCTCTATTTTTAGCTTACTCAGTATGAAGTTTACAAATAACTTCAATACGCTATCATGTGGCGCTAGTCCCCGGGTTTGCTTTACTATACATGAGGTGAGGACGTGGTTAATTGACATTTTCTCTTTTTTACATATTCTACAAGTTTCTGGGTTTAGGAACAGTTGGCGTTCCTGTGCTACCGCTATTGTCCTCTCTAGGTTGGGGCTACAGTGGGACTTTAGGTAACTATATGTCTCATTGCTATATTGTTCCCTAGACATTATCTCATAATATTTTGATACCTTATACTCATTTTTAATCTCTCTTTCTAGGTGGAGCTTAACTACTTTATCCTATCTCCTTTACTGTATTACAACCTTCTATCTCATAACTCAGACTATTATTTGTTTCTATTATTTTGATGGGTAATTGTATTTTTTGCAAATGGCTATCGCCGTGCTTATAGGAGACTTTTTATTATTATTATGTTTCTCACTAAACCACGTCTTCGCGTGGATTTTACTTAATTTTCTTGTTTCTTCATCCACACTTTTTGTGGCATAATTACCTCTACCTATTATTGCTTGTATCATTAAGTTTTTGAAGTTTGTCAGTCCCAGTCCCCCGGATCTTCTACTCATGTAGAGTCTGGCTCTCATAGACGTTTCACCTATCCTGTCTTCATCTTCCAAGAATTTTTTAATTTCTTTATCTATACGTTTATCAATCCTAACCAGTAACGTCGTCTTACCTACAAAATAGGCGTTGATCGCACTGTAGTATATTCTTGGTTTTAGGGTGTTCTTTATTAGTGTAGTTACTACTTTGTTGGAGACTTTCATATTTGTTATGGATCTCAAGAAGTTTGAAGTCCCCTCTAACATTTTCTTCTCAATTTCACCTATGTTACCCAGAACTTTTTGTTGTATTACCAAGGTACTTATAAGACAGATCGTTTTTTAATCTGGGGAAGTCAGGTAAAATGTCTATGTTGTCCCGCCCATTTCCAATTGTGGCAGATTTTTCGTTGTTAAAGTACATCCCCAGGTTGTTACACAACCTCTCAGTAAGTCTTATTTTGTTATTTAGATCTGCCTTATCTAAGGAATATAACTTAATATCATCTACGTATACTGTTATTGGGCTTATCTCTATGTTTTTATTCATAGTTATTTTTAGCTCTTTGGTGTTTTTATTTATATAATAAGGGATTATTGAGGTCAACATGCAGTATAGTAATGGGAAGAGAGAGTCTCTTTGTAGAATACCTCTACTTATTTTGTATTTCTGGCTGGTCTCGTCCATTTATTTGTATTATAGAGTTCCACAACGATGCGACTTTTATCAAACTTAACTTTATTGTTTTGAGCAGCAGGAGGGCTTGTATGAGATCTATTAGTATTGAGTTGTGTGGAGAGTCGAAGGTCTTTCGGAGGTCAATCCAAGCCATTTCTATTGTTTTATTCCTTCTATATAGGGTATATGTTACTAGTATATTTTCTTTAATTAAAGCATCTACACATACTCTAATATTTGGCTTTAAGGCTTTGTGGGCTGGTGGGGATAGGATACTTTTGGATATTTTCTTTAGTAAATATCTATGTATTGTTGCAGTCAGTAATTTATATCTGTGGTTCAGTACACAGAAAAAAAAACCGTGCATTTTCTGTCCTATGAAAAAAAATATGTTTAAATTTTTAGATAATTTTAAAAATTAATTTTGATCGTTACCGCAACGCTAGTTAAATTTTTTCGCCAAAATTACACAAAAATAAGCGAAATTTATATGGTGTAAATTTTGAGTATAATTGGATTCAAATCTTTTATTATTAAAATTACAAGCAGCTCTATTCGCTTTGTTTGATGGCCACTTGTTTGCAAGGTCAGAATGTCTATATCAGTATATAATACAATATATGATATTTAATAAAACAAATTTGGATTGTTAAAATTACTTTTTTTTGAGGAATTATACTTAACTTTCTTTCATTTTTATATAAACGACATAATTTTTTTAGCAAACTGAATTTTTCTTGCTATACTAGATATCGTATACTTCTAATGTTTTACTGACTTTATTGTATAGTATTATAAATCTATCGCTGTCTTTTAAAAATACACAAAATATTTAATTTAGATTTTTTAAAGGTGTAAATTTTTCTATCTTTTAAGTGTAAAAAAAACTTTAAAATATACTTCTAATAAAGACTGTGATTTTTACATATCTTAAGAGAATGTTTGTAATTCGTGAGATGTGCCAAGAAATATTTAATATTTATTAACTTTGATTTATATTTTATATATATATTGTTAGAAAATTAAGAAAATCTAAAATATAGACCAATTATTATCATGATTGTTAACATGCTTTGCTGTAGTTCGAAACAATTAAATTCTTGTTACTGGTTTAAAAAATCATATGCTTGTATTTAAAGAATAGATAATGTCTTTAAATAGTCATTATGCGTCTTTGGACTTTTAAAATTATAAAGACGATTGCTGTAAAATTTGAGTTGTACATAACAATTTTTCGAAATACTGTAAAAATAAGTTAAGACCTGATTTATATCACTTAATTCATATTACACAAATTTGAAGTTAAAAAATACTAAAATATTTTTTTTCGCCTATACAGAGTTGCTCATAAAATTCACTGCCAAGTTTCAATTACGTACATATTTTATTGTATTATTTTTGCTATTATCTAACATTATTAGTTGTTACTTGATTTGCAAGAATATAATACATAAACTAAAAAAATCTCTTAATGAATTGTTTTATATTCAGCAAAAAAAATTATATTATTTAATTTTAATCATAACTCTACAAATATCTCATGAATTTTACTTTAGTAAATTATTTTAAAAATCAAAAAATCTATTTTTGCCAATTTTTTGGTTACAAAATAATTTTTACATACAAATTTTTCCAGAAAAATATTATCATAACTTTATCGTAACAAAGATTATTGTTGTTCAATTATAGTGATAAATATCTGAAAATGTATTACTTTAAAAGCTTTATAAATTAAAACTTATTTGATTAATACAAATATGCATTAATTATCAGTGTTCTAATAATTTTTGCTTAATAATTATATGCTGAATATCAATTGATAACAGATATTTAATCATAACTTAACTTAAACTTATCCGATTACAATGATTAAAATGCCAAATGTATAATTTTTAAACGTAAATAAAAGCTATCATTAATCAAAAAATGCTAACAATCCATTTTTTGTTAAAAAAATTTAAAAAAGTGCCAAAAATTGTTTTTTGCTTTTTAACATATATTAAGAATGGAAAAAGATTTGAAGCGGTTTTATAGTCAACTGTAAGGAAAAACTTCTTTCCCGCGGAATTTCTAGAAGTAATCAAAGTCCTCGATTTTTCCTTTTGCATTCATAGAGAGTGGTTGTTTTATAATTTTCTCTTAATATTATTGAAACAATCAGGTAAATCTACCCTTTGAAGCGTACGTACTTATCTTAGTCGTGGAGGGTTTGATAAAATTGGTGTTATCCATACATCGTCATCTTTTTATTGCGCTAATTATAACACTTATTGAGTAAATTAACTCATTAAATCTATACTACTGGTATATTCTAATATTGTAATCAAAATTGTCATCAAATATGCTTATGGGTACATACAACTGTCGATCGTTGAGTAAAGGTTTGGTAGATAATCTCATAAATGAAGCAATTAAATTAAATATTAACATTATTGCACTGACTGAAGTTAGACAAAAACACAAAGTAATTGAAACTAACGATCTAAAGAACTGTTTATTAATGCATAGTGAATCATTGAATAGTAATGCGGGTGTAGGCTTTCTGATTTTGGCAGAAAAATATAAATTACATGAATGGGCATTATTCCCCGGAATGGGTTTTATTAGGCTATCTTTTGAAGGTTCTAGAACAAAATAGTTTATTGGTGTAGGTTATACTCCCACAGAATCCTCTGATGAAGATGTTAAGAACAATTTTTTCATTGAATTTAACAGCTTTATTACGAAACATAGAAAATCTGATGATAGTTATACTATTGTTATGGGAAATTTTAATGCAGAAGTTGGATGTAAAAAGAATATGTTTAATCATATATTCTCTTTTGGAGAAAGAAATTCAAAGGGTGATAGGTTAAGAGCTTTATGTGACGAACAAAAACTTTTTAACATATCTTCTTTTTATCCTAAAAGAAAAAATCTCAAGTGGACCTGGAAGAAAGCAGAATCTGTACATTCAAACAGATATTGTATCAAACAGTTGGATTATATTCTGTCTTCTGATCGCTCATTTTTTATGATATAAATGCTTTAACACATTCCAAGTTCAACCCTACATTCAGTGATCACAAACTACTTTTGGGTTCAATAAAAAACAAAGTATCAAAGTGTACAAAATTAAATAAGAAAAAATTTTATCTCCAGAAAAAATGGAGGCCAGAGCATGAAGATATTATTAGAACAATTAGCTGCTTCATCTTTTAAAGAGTGGAAAAAATGTGCTAATTCACAAGAGTTTGATATTGATAAAGACTACGTGAACTTCACTAAGATAATTCTGAAAATACACAGAAAAGCAATGGAAATGACACCAAAAATAAGCTATTATTCATCTAAAACATTGGATATGTTTGCTCGCAGAAAACGACTTATTAATGAACTAAAGTTGGAAAGAAAATTTAACAATCCGGTAAAAAATATAAGTGTGCTATTATTAGAATTAAGTATTCTTAAGAAATCATTAAGAATTCAAACGTCGCTTGATCTGGAAAGACATCGTAATAAGGTTATTATGAATGCGTTAGAAAAACGTCAATCAATTAAGAAAGCACGAAAACAACTAATGACGAGAAGAGAAGTTTATGAAATTTCAACAAATGATGGAATATCATTTTATAATGAACTATATAATATGAACGATAATGATGCTAAAATGGCAAAGGCTGCTCTTTTAAATTTTAAGTATCTAGATAACAATAAAGATGAAGTCCTTCCTTTCTTGGAAGATGAAGTTTCTAGAACTTTTTTGTCAGTCGGAAGATTCAAAATGGTTGGACCAGATAAAATGTGTTCCGATGTTTTAAGATTTTGTGGAAGAATTTTGATTCAAATATTGACTGATAGATTCAATTTTTATGTTAAAAATTGTTTAACACCTAAAGAATGGAAGAAGTCTATAATTCTACTTCTACACAAGAAAGGATCAAGATCAGATATATCCAATTTTAGACCATTGAGCTTGACGTCACATGTGTATAGGATATTTTCATCACTTATTCTTAGTCGAATGCAGAATCGTCTTGAAAAAGAATTATGTCCTTACCAATATAGTTTTCGCAAAAATAAAAGCATTTGTGATGCTATTATTGTAGTTGAAAATATTTTGGCAAAGGCATATGAATATCAATGGGAAATTGGTGTAGCTTTTCTAGACTATACTAAGGCTTTTGATACAATCATAAGAGAGAGAATTTATGAAACATTAGCACTATGTGGTTTTGAATCTCAATAAATAAAAATTATTATGGATCTCAACTCTGGTCTTAAAGCTAATGTTCTTGGTAAATGGATAAGAATAGAAAAAGGAGTGAGACAAGGTTGCCCGTTAAGTCCTGTTCTCTTTATTATTGGTTTAGAAGGCATTAAAAGACTTATTGATAGTAAACTTAACAAGAAATTTGCTATTTGGGGTCATCGATACAACATGATATGCTATGCAGACGATACCGCAATAATATCTAATGATGCTACTTCATTTAAAGAAAATATTCAATTGTTAGTTAATTATAGCAAAACATTTGGTTTATTGATTAACAATAAGAAATCTTTTATCATGGCGTCAGATTCATCTTTCAAATGTAAGAATATAGAAATGGTTGAAACTTTTACTTATTTAGGTAAACCTATAAGTTTAAAAATTATTAGACCTTTTACCCATATTGCTACCTCAAAAGCATGGCGTGCTTATCATAAATACAAATCTTTTGCTCGGTTGGGAAATTTGGATGTTAAAAAATACATTATTTAACAGCATTATTAGACCAACGATGTTGTATAGTTGCCAAACTTGGACTATAAACAAGACTGTTGTTAATTCATTGGTTAAAACTGAGAGATCTATTTTAAGAAGAATTTTCAATATTAGATTATGGAATAAACTAGATAATTTTTATTCTCATAACCGGGATCTTTAGAAAATGCTGAATATTAAGCCTATGGATGAATATGTTATCGATATCCAGTTAAAATATATTGGTCATCAACTAAGAAAAAGTAATTCTTTAGAAAAAACAATACTTCTTCACTGAAAAAATTTTGTTACAATATTTCAATAAATTCGACAAACATACATAGTTTGTTAATGGTTACAAATTGAATTTAAATTCAAATTTTCTTAAATAATGCAATTATAATATTGTTACCGAAATGAATATTTCAGACTGTTTTAATAAAATATTTTACATTGTAATCAGTCAAACAAACTATAGTGTTTTGTGCAACGGTTACAGACCGTTTTATTCAGAAAAATATAATAAATAATAAAAATTATAACAATAATGATTTTATATAAATTAAATATATATTTTATTTCAATTGTATTTTTAAGTAATGCAAATCTTAGAATATAACTTTTCCTTTATAATATATTATTAATTACTTTATTAAAAGTCAAATTTGTGTAAACATAAAAATATTTTAACAAAAATTATTTTTCTAAACAATCAAAAAAACAACAATAACATTTTATTTATTTGATTATTTTCTTCCTAATTTTTTTGGTAAATTAACTAATAAAATTTATTCGAGTTTATGTTTGTTTTCATTTTTTCTTTTTTCTAGCTAACCTTTATAAACTAATTGCTTTTTGAGTTGTAATTTTAAATAAATTAATTGACAATTTTTTTTAATGTTGATAACGTATGATATAA
Source organism: Strongyloides papillosus (assembly GCA_005656395.1). NCBI lineage: Eukaryota > Metazoa > Nematoda > Chromadorea > Rhabditida > Strongyloididae > Strongyloides > Strongyloides papillosus. The sequence goes on along the minus strand of SRSI01000054.1, from coordinate 166,568 downwards.
ATTTTATTTAACAACAAATGATATATTTGATCTTTAAAAATTTCTCTTCAACTTAAATTTAAAAAAACATTAAACAAAAAACAATATACACAAAAAAACAACAATCTTTTTAAAACGATTTTGAAAGATAATATAAAAAAGTAATTTATAGTAATTCGAATTATAAAAACACATTAATAAACTTTGATTTAATGTAAAATTGTATGAATTTTTATATAGAATATTTATCAATACATCATAATGTCTTTGTTAATATATTTTAATTATTCGAATTATTATAATTTACTTTTTATGTTTTTTTTTCAAAATCATTTTAAAAAATCAAACTTATAGAAGTTTAAAAGCATTATTTATATCTATTCAAAACAAAAAAAAATAACTTTTAAATGTTTTAATTATAAAAAAAGTACATGAAGATAATATTATAAATAAGTCACACTTGTATAGTCAAATAATTATTGCTTTTCATTTTTATCACCATTAAATTTCCAAATTTCTAAAACTTATATTATCTAAACTCTTTAAAAATAATTAAATGTTATTCTGAAAATCATTCATTGTATTTCGTAGTATAACTATATTTTCTATTATGAATATCATGACATATTTTTTTCAAAAATTATCATTGAAATATTCAAAAATTTATAAAGTATGCTGTACAGACATATATTGTAACCGAGATACAAAAAATACCTGTTTGTTCGAATTGTTACTAGTCTAATTTTTTTTACATACATACAATTTTTTACTAAATAATCTTCATGGTTTGCTAATATAACATACATTTTTATTCTCTTCATACAATATGAATTATATTGTAACCAAAATTTTTCAGTGTTTGTTACTTTAAAGACAAGAGAAAAACTGGTCGTCCTAGGCAAAGATTAATGGACAATTTATTTAAAAAATTAGGTGTTAGAAATACTTACCATACAGCGCAAGATAGACCAACTTGGAAAACAATACCTCAGTTATTTTATTATAATAATTATTAGTTGTTGACTATTTTTCTTCATCTATGATAAAGGTATAAAAATTAAAACATACAAACTTACTATGAAATTTCTAAATATATACATGACCGACGTCCTGGAGACGTTCATTCCGATTGAACAAGTTTCTGGAAGATCCGGAGTATATGGTACTCTAGCTGGTACAGCAATCAGCAAAGCGATGACAAAAAAATACCCAGATCATACGTGGACTTATGTAGATTATATTAAAGCATTTGATTCAATACTGTTAAGCCGCTATAGACGAATCCTCAAACATTTAAATATTGACAAAAAAATCTGTGGTCTCCTTATTGATATATCATATAAATGGAATTTCTTCATCAAAAACAAAACTGATGGTATTCACTCAAAAATGAAAACTGTCGTTTTGACAAATACACTATAACCCTCCGATGTAGTGTTAAAAAAAATAAAATATTCATTTATTTTATTATTAAATGTTACTGTTATTAAATATTTTAAGTATATTCAATTTAAAAAAATACTATAATAGTTCTTATAAATGTCAAATCACTTAAAAACAAAATGAGATATCATTTTTCGTAAATCCATATACCTTTATCTATTATTGTTTGTGGTTTTTTCAGGAAATGTATTGTATATTTTAAAAACCAGGTATGTAAGTTGTGTTGACTGTATGTGATGTCGATACGACTTACATACTTGTTATAATAGTTTGACATGCTTTTTTTTATAAAATGTATATACATTTATTATAAAATGTAAATACTCTGTCAAAACGACATTACCTATACATTTTTTTATAAAATTGCACATACATTTCTTATAACTTACCATACACTTTTTTAAAAGTAATAGTTATATTAACATAAATTTATGATCAATCTTAAAAATTAAAATTGATTTTTTTGCTAAATTAACTTTACTAAATAGCGATTTTATACAAGTCAAAACGACTGACACAAAAAAATAATGCCAAAAATTCAACATTTCAACAGAAATCATTAATTTTTTTTACATTTTTTATAAAATATACGAAAGATCGTAATTTATAAACACTAAAATAATGAATTTAACATGTAATAATTATGTTTTTATAATTAGTATTGTCTTTAAGTAATTTTTTATTTTTTCAAATATTATTGTACTTTTTTATACTAATTTAATTTATTTTTCAACATAAACATTTATAAATTAACAAAATTCAAGAATGTGTGCAATTTTTAAAAATTCAAAGTAATTAAAAAGTAATTTTTTAAAACAATAAATATTTATTTTGTTATTTTAATAATTATAAATATTTTCAAATAACTATTTTTTACAATGTTATTAAATTATAGTATGCAGGTTACAAATGAATTGTTTCAAATCATTCTGCAAATCTAAAACAATAATATTTATACTTTATTACTTTTGATGTATAATTATCATCTATAGCAATCATAATTAATTAATTTTATCTTTCTCAAAAATTTTAAAGTAGTTAAGGCTTACATTTATAGTATTTTTCTTCCACTTTGAATCTTTCTTAAGTCATTCCCAAAAATCATAGGGGTTTCACTTTATCACTAGTATTTTTAAAAAGATTCATATACATTTTTATAAAAAATATATATCAATTTACAAAAATAAGTATGTATTTTGCATTGATTATACATAATATCTTATAAAAAAACAACCATACAATTTAAAAATAGTATAGTAAATGTCATTTAGAAATGTCTATACATTTTATACGAAAATGTATAACAAGTAATAAAAAAAAGTATGTATGTTGTTTCGACTGTATGTACATTTTTAATAAAAACGCTATAAAATTTTGAAAAATGTTTGGTACTTTCTTTAAGATATGTCTATACATTTTTTATAAAAATATATAGCAATTTCTTGAAGAACGTATGTTTGTCGTTTTGACTGTATGTACATTTTTTTTTTTAAAAATCATACATTTTACGAAAAATGTATGGCATTTCTTAAAAAATTGACACGTATTTTATATATATAATGTGGGCCCAATTAACAATAAGATAATTGGTAGTCGAAGTAACAGATTTCTGCACTATAATCCATGATTGCACAATTTCTGTCAAAAAGACAGTTTTAAATTTTAAGTGTTAAGTTGGGGAATAAATAATGGCCGTGGACAGAAAAAATGAATTAAGGCAACATTTATTTAAGTTTATGTTAAATAAATTTATCGAAATAATACTCGTTAGAATCTACACATTTTTCTCAACGTTCTAACGGCTTTTAAATCCTCGTTTTATAAGATTCAGGACTTTTGGATTTTATAAAAGTCACTAAGATCGCTTTCTGACGACTCTTGATTCTTAAACAATTTATACTTAAAAATTACATCGAAATGCTCAAACAAATCAGAAATTGTAAGAAAGAGATCAGATGAGTATGGAGGGTGAGATAGAGCCCCATATTTCAATTCACCAAGTTTTTTTAATACTAGTTTTAATAAATGGCATCTTATCTTGTCGTCCCATAATATTAGGTTATTCCTATTTTTAAAGCCGATTGATTTTTTTTCAGTTTTTTATTCATTTTCTCAAGCTCCTATCAATATATTTCAATTTTGTTAGTCACTGATTTAGATTTAGCTTTCCAATCTCCCATTAATTCTGAGTATTGATAGTAAAGAGCCCTCTTTTACCCTCCTCATCATTGAGATCAAAATTAACACCTTGGAAATTCTCAAATCATCAACGCAAAGAGCGTTCAGAAGTTGACCCTTCCTCCTATGCATTCACTATATTTCGACATACTTCAACTCTATTACGTCTAAGTTTGAACTAATGTAAGAAATTTACCCGTAATTCTCTTTTTGACAACATTTTTAAGATCGGGCATACTTTTTTTAAAATTAATTTATGAATTAAGGTAATATACAAAATATTATCAGGGCAAGTCCCCCTACATTTCTACATACAGACTATTCTAATATGAAATTTTTTATTTTAATTTTTTACAGCAGAAAGTTGCGATAACATTTTGCGACCATTATTTATTCCCCAACCTAATAACACACAACCGATCAATTTGAAAAGAGGAATCCTCCAAAGATGTTCACTCTCCCCAAAACTATTTTGCATGATGAAATCTATAATTAATATGTATTTAAGAGCGAAATTACCAACTTACAGAATTTCAGATAATCAAAATTTTAATCATGTGTCGTATGCTGATAATTGCAAAATCTTTACCAGTGATTTAATTAAAGCTAATGAAGCTATTGGTGCCATAACCAAAGTATCCAGGGAGTTAGGTTTAGAAATCTATTTCAAAAAATCAGCCATTGCCACACCAGATGTGGAGAAAGCATGGTATCAACATAATATTGACATCCCAGTAGCTATACAATCTTACAGATATTTGGGAATGGATGAAAATATAGATGACAAAAGCTGCATCATCACGGAGACATTTGAAATCATCAAATTCAAAGCATTCGACATGTTGAAGTTAATTTGTTCCAATAATCTTAATATGTACCAACTAGTTAGATCTTATAACAGTTCCATTATTTCAATGTTTTCATTATTTTAACACACAGCTTTTTAGACACACCATTGGAAGCCAAAATTAAGATGTCAGAAAAATAGACAAGGAATTAAGAATGTTCTTAAAGAAATCACTCCACTGGGTCATGAATTTTTCAAATGGAGCCTTGTACTCTTCAGAAAAATATGGAGGTATGGGCTTTAAAACTGTGGAGTTAGAATCGTTATGTGCCATCTTTAGTATACTTGCTGGATTTCAACAGGACTCTTATCTGGTAGATTTATTCGCCATTTTCTTGGAAGACGTGGAGAACCAATGTACTGCCATTTTAGAAACATTAAAAATATCATTACAATGGGATAAATTATCAATTACATCAATGAACGATGAAGGATGTGAGATCACTGAATAATTCAAAAATACCAACAGTCTTAAACGTTGTATTTGGGAGAAACTTTATACAGAAAATGAGAATGCATGAAGACCAACTGGTCTAAACCTCAATATACGTAGACCTCATCCAACAAAACAAATTGATCTTGCCCTCCAAGCAATGCCTGAAGTAATTACCGGATACTTTTCAAAGAAGACAATTATTTTATTCCGGATGAATACCAAAATACACTACATCAACAATACTGAAAGTAAATGCTCTTTCTGTAATGAACTAGATACACGTGAACATATACTGAATGGTTGCAAATTTGAAACTTTAAGTAATATGTACACCAAACGCCACAACTTAATTGTCAACATTTTAATACGTAATATTTTATCAAAATTAAAGATTCCAAGTAAAAAACAATAAGTACGTGGTCAATCGAAGAATTATGAGGAGATTCAAGTCTACTACGATCGTCTTATATCCTCCGAATCATTCTCCAACAAGCCTGACATAATAATTGTCACCAAAAATGATGGAGTAATATTGGAGGTGGCAGTATCTGGATATACAACCATGGCTACAAAGAAAGCTGAAAAAATAGGTAAATATGGTCAACTAGAGAATGAACTTGCCAATACATATAAGAAGCAATTCCAAACTTTTGCTATAGTAATTGGCTCCAATGGTAAACTAGAGGTTGAATGTTTTAATGAATGGATTAAGATAATGGAACACTATCACATTAACAAAAAATGGTCCAAAAGCATACTCAACACCATCCGTCAAAAAGTTAATTCCTTCTCTGATTATCTATTTAGAAGTTATCTCAGTATGAAGAATTGTGAATCCAATGAATCTCATGATATAGAACAACAATGATGACCAATCCCAACATACACAATAATTACTCAATACATATTCAATATTTATCCTCTTTCAAACATTCTTATTATTTATACCAGATCTAGATTTATCTTTCTTACCCACAAGATCTCTTCATTAATTTATACATCTGAAATCTACTTATTCATATCCAAATTAATATTTGTTTAGAATATCTATCTATAATCTTATTATAATATATGTATATACATAATATCATTTAATTTTCATGTTATTGTTATTTGATTTGTTTTCTTTTTGTTTTTTATGCTATTGTTACTATCTATGTTTATATTATATGTGCATCACAGCGATATTTTTCTGTGTAATTAATTTTATTTGCACTTTTACTCTATAAAGAATGTTACTATTAAAAAATAAACCCCTTAAATTTAATATTTTTCTTTGAAAATTTGACATATTACTTTAATTATGACGCAGATTTCCATGATATTTTTACTTTTTTAAAAATACCTTATATGGGGGAAAATTTTTTTCGATGGCACTTTTTTCTAGCTATGCGATGGATTTTTTTATGAGACTTATTTCATTCGAAAGCCTCTCTTCTGTTTATCTACTAGTTTTGAGAATAATTCGTAGTAGATTTTTTGAGTTATTTTAATTTTACTGTCATTTGTTTTTTTATTCAAAAATAAGCCGTATTAATTGCTAAATATGTCTTTTTTAAAAACTTTTTATATATAAAATGGTTACTAAATCATTTAAAAAATATTTACAATTAAGTCAGTTCAGTTTTTAAAACTTAAAAATTATAAAATAACGATTAAATTGAAAATTATACAATAAATTCATGGTTTACTTACTATATAAATATCATAGCAAAAAATTGCCAAACTCAGGTAAAATTATTTGTATTAATAATTTTGTTATTTATTATCTAAAATATTTAAATAAGTATATAAGATTAAAGTTTCTTAACTACGGTTATAAAGAATAAATGACTAAAATTTGGTTTAGTAGTGGGGGAAACAACAATACTTAAATATTCATCATTTTTTATCATATTTTAATGAATTAGGAAATTATTGACAATAAAGAATACTTTTTATAGTTTCTTATATTGAAAAAAACAACTTTACCTTATTTAGTAAAAATTTAGTATTTTATAATTTTATGTTTTAAAACTTATTTAATGTAATTGTAATCACTTTAAAAATTATAAAGACAACGTTTTACATAATAAAAATTTAAAAAAATTAAAATTCATTACATTAATATGAGTAAAATATGCTAAAATGTTGGAAAAAAAACAGTAAAATTAAAATAACTCGAAAAATCTATTACGGATTATCCTCAAAACTTGTAGGTCAATAGAAGAGAAGATGGGCTTTCGATTAAAATAAGTCCCATAAAAAAATTCATCGCATAATTAGAAAAAAATGCTGTCAAAAAAATTTTCTCTATATAAGACATTTTTAAAAAAATAGATATATTTTGAAAAACTACATAATAATTGAAGACATTTGTCAAAAATTTTCAAGGAAAAATATTAAATTTAAAAGGTTTATTAAACTCTTTATAGCATAATATTTTCCTATATAAAAGTACATATAGTGGCTGCATATCGGTGTGGTATACTTGTACAAAAAAACTTTTTTCTTAGTCAGTTTATAGATAAAAATTTATTATTTATTTAGATGTTAACAATATTTCATAAATGGAAAAAGGTTTTTATATATGTACGTTTTGCCTAAACGTTCAGGCAAAATTACAGTTTGCTCTAAGTTTGTAGCTTAAAAACGAAAGAAGTTATTTTAGGTACTAATTTTTTTTGCTATTTCTCATTTTATATTTGTAAAATAAAGATAAATATGTAGATAATAGAAAAATGATACTAACTTGTTTATACCAATTTCAAAAATATAATGGAAAGTTACTTAAATAGTTAGAATGATTAAAATATTCGCTTTTATTCATATTTAGACATAAATAAAATTCTTTATGTTTGGTAAATTTTTTATTTATTTAACTAGACAGTTTCAATAAATGTAAACGTCATAAAATGGTTATAAAACTCAGGTATATTTTGCATATGTTTTAACAATATGTTCTAAGTTATTTTATTTTCCCTGAAATATGTAATTCAATGAAACAATTTTTTTATACACATAATTTGATTAATAATTAAATATAAAAAATGCTTTTATACAAATAAGTTCTGCGGACCAGCTCTGACCTGTCAAAGATGGGTCTAAGGCTGGTTTTAACAAATAAATACTTAGTATACAGCAAAAAAACAAATTATTAAATGAATCAAATGTAAAATATGTAAATTAATGTAAATCGTTTCATGAGAATGTTGATATTATCAACAGTATTAATTTATTCCTTTTTTCCTTGATACATTTCACTTAATATTGTTTGATATGTAGCTTCTTGTTATAATATTCATTTTTCTTAAGTACAAAGTAATCTTCCACGTAATCTAATGATGATTCATTAGAGGTCATCTTTCCCGAATAATATTCTAAGAATACGATGGAAGACTGCCAAAGCATTACTAGAAAGTTTAGATCTATAATTCCTAAATGGCTTTGTTGCATTTGTATAAATGAAATAAACTTTATTATAGAAAATACAAAAAATGTATTAAAGACTGACTATTATATAATTTATTCCAGCTTATATACTTCAATTTACTGCACCAATTTCTAATAACAACATTTTCTTAAAATTTTATTATTTTCTCTTGATAGCTTTTTGTTTATTTTTTTGCATAATAATTGTTGTAGTAAATTAATATCTTTGAGATATTTAATAATCCACGTCAATGACCATGTCTGGCGAGGAGTTTGACTGGGACGGTACATCTATCATACTGTAACGTAGGTGTCCTAAGGCAAACTCAAAGAGGACAGAAACCTCTTGTAGAGTAAAAGGGCAAAAGTTTGCTTGATCATGATTTTCTGTACGAATACAGACCCTGAAAGGGTTGCCTATCGATCCTTTTGTATTAGTATGTTTCTAAAAAGAGGTGCCAGTTTATTGAACCAATATATATAAAGTATGTGACAATATAAACATAAATAAAATGTAATTAAATATTAAAATTATATGTATTAATGTAAGTTTTATATTTAAAATCTTGATAACATCTCTGCTGCATTAATATTCATATAGTTCCATTAATTCATTTTTTCAATTGTTTAATGTGTCAGATCTTGTTATATATTCGTTTTTCTGAAGTATAATTGTTATCTTCCACGTAATCTAATCATGATCGATAATCATCTCCAGTTTTCCCAAACAATCTCCTAAGTATTCTGTGTGATACAGCCAAGGCATTTGATGATAATTTTGGTCCATATGTGTTGAAGTTTTTCTCAGCATTCTTGCCTGCTAAATAATCAATCAGTGTATCCTTGGTATCCTTTAGAATCTCTCCTGAAGTTGATACAATGAGGGGAATGAATTTTACATCATAATAACCATTTCTCAGTAATACATCTTTTAGGTTGTTGGCATGAATGATATTTTTATAGTTTTCATGTGTAATTTCTATTTCTCCATTCATAGTGTATCTTATCTCTTTAATCCGCTTTTGTGTTGTCATTAACTCTGTCATTGAAATAGCTGCTTCGATTAACGTGACACCATTTTTCTTTTTATCAATAATTGTGGTATCTGGTTTTGTATGATGTAGTTTTTCTTCTATTTCGTGCTTATAATCCCAGAGTAACTTATAATCTTCGTTTTCATACAATTTCAATCCAGGAACATATTTAAAGTTGAATTTTTTGATTAATTCTCTCCAAATTATTCTTGTTACAAGGTCATGTCTTTCTTTGCCAAATGTGCTGAGTATTTTGTCGCACGAGGTTAATACGTGTGTTAAAGTTTCTGGATATTGTTTACACATTCTGCATACATTTGATTTTCCCTTTTTAGCATTTGTGGGATGACTTCTTAACAACACCTGGTTTTCCGATATAGCAAAATATGTTCTCATCATTTCGTTCTTTATGTTAGATTTAAAAATCGGATATTGTATATCCAACATATTCTTTTGCAGTTTACCCCATGTGTTCTTAGTACCAATATCATTTAAAATACATTCATAATGGTGATTTAACAACAAATGTTTGACTTCTTCCAGGGCAGTGTCCATATCTTCCCATGTATAATCTTTGAAGCGCATTTTTGTTTTACCATCATCTAAATAATTGATTTTGATATCTTTAATTGTCAATCCAGGAAACATTTCATTCAAAATATGCATCATGTCCTTGAATATAGTTCTTTTTCCATTGATAGTCCATGAAAGTAAATTTTGTGTTATTCCACGAAGATCAGGCCGGAAAATTAAGTACAACGCTGTTGTCACATGGGAGAACTTGTATTCAAATACTGGATCTTTGATTCTCAATCCTCCTTTCTCATGTGGTAAGAAAATACATTCTCTCAAATTGTTTTGTTGGTTTATTTTGGCTTTATGTAGACATTTGATCAGTTTATCCTTGAATACTTTTTTTATCTGATTCAGTGTTGATTCAAATTTCGTGTTGCCAAGCATATTGTTAGCAATGTAATTCAATACGGGTATACTGATAGAATTATATCCCTGAACCTTCTGCTTAACAGCTAAGTCAGATTTGAATAATTCATGGTTTAGCTTGTCTATCTTCTCCGCGATTCTCATAATAGATACTTTTGAATTGTCGAGAGATTTTTGGTCGATCCCTAGATATGCGTATGTGTTCTTGACTTCTGGTATGAATTCTAATTCTAGTTCATCAACATTGTCAGCATGTCTCTTCGTTTCATTCAATAGTAAATCATCATCGACATTTTGAATTTTCGCAGATTTGGATGTATTCATATCAAGACCTAGCTCTTTACCAATTTTCTTTGTTGTTATGAACATATCCTTTAAATCTTTTCGGTTTTCGGCATAAAATTTTAGATCATCCATATAGAAGATGTGATTCATTGGTGCCATTTTCTATTCTTTCTGGTTTCTCTTTAGTTCAATCTTAGCTAATTTATTCAAGTACCAGGAGATGGGGGCTATAGATAAAATGAATATAATGGGAACATAGTATCTCCTTGTAACACTCCACGATTTATATTATATGGTTTGAGTAATTTACCATTGCTAAAGATACTTGTGCTCCAGTTTATCATTAGATGCGATAAGATGTCAATTATTTTTATGTTCAACCCCATATGCTGCAGTATTAACATCAACTTATCTTTATGAATTGAGTCATAAGCTTTTTTGAAATCTACATATTCCATTTGTAGTAAGACTTTATCACCTTTCTTTTGAACATTATATTTCCTATCCAGTTGGATCGCTTCATCAATTAAGTGGGCTTGCATAGTAGCACGAACACCTTTTCTTCCTGCTATTTGGTTATTTGGAAACACTATATCTTTGATGTTTCTATTTTGCTCCAAGAAATCGTGGATGATGGAGATGATACATGCAGTAAGCACTTTGTAATGTATACCTAAACACGTGATTGGACGGTAGTTGCTTGGGTCAGTTTCATCTCCTTTCTTATGAAGTAAGTAAGTAACACCAGTACAGTCATTTGAATTAGGTAATTCATCTCTTTGTAATATTGATAATATCCATTGACGCAGGCGATTTTTTAATGGTTCCAAATTGCCCCAGGAATGAAATCAGGACCAGGAGCCTTCCATGGAGAAGTATATTTAAGAGCATATTCAAAAGCGTCAATAATTAAATCTTTATTCAAGTTGTAACTTACGTTTTTAGATAATGAGGACAAATGTGTTATGAATTCTTCTAAATAGTTTGATTTTGGACGATGAATATTAGGTACTTCCTTGGCTATGTTTGAATAAAATGTGCGTGCCTTATTCCCATCCAAAATGCATTTCTTTCTATTTTCTGAATTTGTATGTAAATGATGTAATGTCTTCATGGAGGGTTTATGTCCAAATCTTGTGGCTAGTATAAAATTACGTTTACGTATATTAAAATTTCTGATACCACGGTTATATTTGTCAATCTTTCCTTTAAGTTGATGTATAATAGTATCAGGTGTATCTGATGCACAGCGTAACTTTTTTGCTATTTTTCTTAGAAAAAAACCAGACTCCCGATTACTATCTTTGTTTAATCTATTCTTTTATAGTGTTTCTATTTGGATAATTTGCTTTTCAAGCTTCTTGATTCCAGCAGATAATTTTCCGATCTTTTTGTCAATTCTATTACTTTTTTTATTTGTGTATATGTATTCCATTGTCAGTCCCGCAATATATGCGATTATTTTAACATGTTCAAATGATTTTATCTTTCGCAGTACTTGGTCAACTAGTATATTTACATATTCCTTTTTCTTACAGTTCATGAATAAATCATATGACATTATTCTTCTCATTTTTCAACTTTTTGTAATTACTCCTTTCAAACATTTTATAAGTATAATTTGTATATCTTTTTGTTGTTGTATGTCATGAAAAGGCAAAATTTTGATGTTTTTTAATGATATAGAACAATTATCATATATTTTCCTCAAAAATAGTGGAAGTGCCTCATAAATTTCTGTATATGATGTATGTATGACATTATTTTTGACCTTTTCTTTACCTCCAGATAGTACATTCTCTTGGCACATTTGTGAGTTAGTGTTACATTGAGTATTCGTTTGTGTATCTAAAGTAAGATTTAATAATGCCATTGATAGATCATTAGTATGCATGATTTCAGATTCAGATAATTCTGCTATATTTGAGGATTCACTTGATTTTGAATTAATAGTTTTCATAAAAGATGTATCTTTGTCTGTCTCCACATTTTTGACAGTATTAACACTTTTTCCGTTACCTAGTATGCTAGTATTATTCTTTCTCACTAATGGTAAATGTAATTCAATGTTTGTATATTTTTCGTGTGCTGTAGATGAAATATGTCTTCTTTTTTGTGTAATGTTACTAGTATCAATGATTTTCAGCTCCACATTGTGTAGTGGATCATTGCTTATAGAATTTTCTACTATTGAACTATCATTTTTGTTTGACACGTATTTTGTTACATCTTGTAAAATATGTGTTGTTTCGCCATCATAACACAGAGCATCCTTTAAACATTGTTCATTAAACTTATAAAATTTACCAGCAACATTGGAATTTGATTTCTAACATTTTATTATGATTTCTAAGAGCGTGACTATTACGCAAGTTTTGTTTTGATTTTTCTGTAATTTGATTTCTTAAAAGTATTTTGTTTTATTTTTCTACAATATAATGCCTAAAATTTTGAATATCTTCAAAGAAAGTAGTAAATATTTTATAAATTTAATAGATGTTCAATTTAAAATATCGTTTACTTCAAATATTTACAAACAAAAAAGTTATCAAATACCAGCTTTTAATTTATAACCTTAGTATTTTAATCGTAATGTAATACAATTATGTTTTAAGCAAAAACAATTTTAGAGATTTATAAATTTTTAGTAGATTTTTTTTATTAAATTTTATCATATCATTTTCAGTATCTTTTAACATCGTATCGAACCGTTAGTTAATAACATTTTGTAATTATCTCAATTCCTAAAATTCTTCATTTTTAGTAAATTTATCTTGATTTTGAATTGCATTTCCGTAGTATAGTTATGTGACGGTTTGATTAAAAGATTTTACTAATATTTCATGACTTACGGCAAGAGTATAGTCGTTAAGTTTCATTTCAAATCTTGAAAAATGTTTCGCTATGTTCGCTAAATCTGTTAATATATTCGTGTTTTCAGATAAACTTTCTTCTGATACAATATTATTAATTTGTAATAACGGAATTATTCATACACGACATTTTGATAAGAAATGTGTCAGATTCCGGGAACAATTATGCAATGTCTAGGAATGCAGAAGGGAGAATATATAAATATAATTTCACCATTAAATATATAATATACTTTTTACCTATTTACATTGGTTGTATCTTAGATTACTTGTTGGATAAAATCTTGCTTTATACAAAACCGCATATCTTAACGAATCCAAAAAGTCCCCTCTGGTAGCTCCCAGGATTACAAATTGAATTAAAGTTATCTATTGATAAACTTCTAGTAATAAACATTTTTCAAATTATTTTTTTAACGATTTATATTTTTTTGTGTAACTTTATTTATTCTATTTATTTCACATTTAATTAATTTACATTATAATTAATTTTCGTAAGTTCAACATTCGATATTAAAGTTTTTATAATATTACTATTTTTAATTCGTTAGTAAATTAATTTAAAACCATATTTAATGTAGTAAAATACTCTTGCAATTTTATTTCCAATATTTTATTATTTTTGTTTCGTTATTTTAAAAAAATTTTTTCCAAAATAATACTCTTTATTTATAAACTAACTCTATATAACTTAATTTTTAGATAATAAATTATAATTTAAATGAAAACAACAATGATATCTAATAAAAAAATTAATTCCAAGTATCACTTTTTCAAGTGACAAAATTTTTAAGAAATAGTACGATTATTCAAAATATATTCGTTGTAGAAAAAATTTACATAAAAATAATGGGAGCCCATCGATTCACCACTGCTATTTTATTTTTTCAGACATTGGAAAAATATGTATTCACAATAAGTTTTTTGTATTGTAATGTGTCTTAACTTTATAAATTTTATAGTTATGCGTTTTTTGTTATCTTATTTACTTATAAAACCTTTTATTATATATGAATTATGTAAAAACACGAAATTTTAAAAATAATACAAACTTTCACAGATGGTAATTTTTATGTTACGAATATATATCAATGTATTATGAATACATTATTAAAAGTAAATATCAATCGGTTAATCATTGGTAAAAGATAAATTTGAGTAATATTAAAGATAATAAATAACAACAAACAATAATATTAGTAAAATTCCTTACGTTTTTATCTTTACAGTATAACTATTATAAAAATTACAAAAATCCAATTGTGTGGTATTATAAAGAAAATTTGAAAATAAACTATTTCTTAGAATTATTGCAACTTTTATCAATTTTTTTTATAGTTTTACAAATATACAAAATAGCATTGCAACTTGTTGTCATTCTTTATACAAGCCAAAGGTGACTTCACGTGCTTCCTAAATATACGTTAAAGTGTCTCTCGGAGGAATAATTCGGGTAATATGTACACGTTCGAAAGTACCATCAGGCATTTTGATATTCACTACTTTTTCTAATAAAGCTTCCTCAAGTGTAAAGGTAGGGGTCGTAACAAGTTCTTCATCAATTATTTCAAAATCATCATCCTTAAGCTATTTTACATTTATCTTTATGTCAATAATCTTTTTTCAGTCTTCCGAAAAGCCGCCTATTCTTTCTGCTATCAGAGTATCTCCGTCATTAATTCTTTTAGGAATATCTATTAAAAAAACATTTGATTGAAATTCTAAATCATCTTTGTTGTCCTTAAAGTATCCGAAAACTCTAATTTTTTTTGTCTGCCAGAAAATACTAAAACGAGGGAGACATAGATTGTCAATTTTTTCAAAATATGTTCTAGAGAAGCTGGTTTCCCACGGTGGGGATAAACATTGTCGTAGTGTCTTCGTTTGGTAGAGTTCTTAAGAACTGAATAAGCATTAGTAATTTCTTTATATAATTCAGCTTTCCCAGGTATTGTATTTCTATACTTATCAGGATAGTACTGAAGCGCAATTTCATCAAATCTTTTTTTTATTTTTAAGATAGTGGCGTATCTATCCAGTTTTTAATAATTTTTAAAGATCTCACTCAAGCCCGTAGATTTGTCGTTCGGCTAATTTATACATTTTGACCTACGTAAGCAAACCAAAAAAACACCTTTAAAGCTATTAATAGAACCTAAATCTTTTAAAAAAAAATATAATGTTGAAACAAAAATAGTTTCTAAAGTTATAAACAAAAAAAAACTATAGATAAGAAAAAATAAGAAGTTTGGATAAAAAAATTTCTCACTGTCAATCATATTTTATACCATAGGTACATACTGAAATCAAAACGAAAATGTGGAAATGTGTACCGAAAGAAAATGTATTTAAAAACAATTCTCTACGAGAAAAAGAAAATTTGATAGATTCTTTGTTCTACAATGTTAATGGTTTAAAGTGAAACAGTTAAAAATAACAGCTTTTGAAATCATCGATAGAAATTTCTTATTAAAAATGATAGGTGGAAAGATATTTTTTTTAACTGTTAATGCATAAAAAACAATAATGATGCTCAAATTTGATATATTTTGCTCAATCTTTGAATGACATTTATAAAAATCTTGGGAAAGTTTAACAGCTGAATATGTAATGTTCCAAGAGATTTTTTGTTCTCCACTTATATTTTAACATACTTTAGCATAAAGAAACTACATGCTACTAAACTTTAATATAGATTCCTTAATCTTCGAATGATATTTATCAACTTCTTTTGAAAGTTTAACAAATGTATGACTAATGTTACAAGAGGTTTGTTGCCCTTCAATCATTTGCAAAAATTTTTTCTTTAAACTGTTTTACTGAGTTTTCATAATTTGTTTCTCCAATGTTGATTCTAATTGTTCTTTATAGCAATCAAGCTTTCTATTCATTTCGTACATTCTGTGTTTTTTATCCTTAAGCTTTTTGGCCATATATACCAGTACATTAGCTTAAAGTTGTTCTTAAAAAAGATTAAGAAATATTTTAATTGATATACTTACAAGGCTACGATCCATATTCAATTGTCTTGAGATTTAAAAAAAAACTGCTTTTAAAACAAATGTGATTATTTTTTTTAGTAAAATTTGATAACGTGTGCTTTTAATTATTATTGCGGAATATTTGTACATTATAGTTTAGAGATATACATTTTACTAAAAATTTCAATGAAATTATGGCAAACATGTGCCATAAAATCCCGTGTATAAGGCGCCTATGTAGTAAAAAATAAGAGTTTTGTACTCTCGTGTGTTCTCTCTCATTTAAGTTTGTTTTTTTCGTACCAATTTTATAAGATAATTATGTAAAGATATGTAAAATATGTTAATGGAATAAACAAAATAAAGTAACGAAAACATGTTGCATAATCCAAGCTAATGGAGGCTTGGGAAATGCAACATAAAAGAAAAATATATAAAGAATAAATTTAAAATAAATATAACACTTTTCTTACTAAAAAGATTGAGAAATCCTGTTTGATTTCTTAATATTAAAAATAAACGTATTTTACTAACTTTTTTTATGGAGGTTACCCCTTTTTGAACTCAACAATGAATAAGGAAACGGACTTTAAGAATTTACTGGATCAATTGAAAAACGCTGGATTGCTGAATGCTGATACCGAAACTACTTTAACAAATCACTGGGCAAATGAAGAATACGACGCTGCTATGACATTAATCGACAGTTTGAGAAATATGAATACATCTACTACGAAACGGAAACCTTCCGTGCACCTTCTTGACTCTGCTACAGACACCACTACACATGAATGGGACATGCCTATAACCAAATTAGTTAAAACCGAAATTCATCAAGGAATACCGTTATCTCGACATGAACCCAAAGGAATATGCGAACTATGGTACGGAAACCAACTCTCCTGCTTACCGCTACCATAATACAGCATTTTTGGATAAATTACAAAATTGTACCGCTCAAAACTCAACTGAATTTACGTTATGGTGTGAAAGATATGAATTGGCAATGGATAAAGCTCATGCAATGGACGATTCGCGGGAAAGAAATCGTATGAAGCTGCTATTTTTGGATAATTTCCTAAGTGGCAGACCTTCCCAACTGTATCGTGCTGCGATACATTATTATGGACTTTCCGATATGACTTACAAAGAAGCGGTAAATTACATTGCAGGCAAACTAGATACTCCTATGAATCAAATGAGGGCAAACAGAGAACGACTACGCTTTTATAAGGACAATGAGGATTTTGAAAAACATTTTACAGCATTTTTAAATAAGACGGTAGCGACATGTGGTATTTCTATGTCTACAATTTTGGGAAATACAATGGTGGGAACCAAAGGTACTTCATCGTATGAACTACAAAGATGTGAACAATCCTTTCAAACTCTGATGAAAATGGAATTTCTTTATACTTTACCACGGAAAGTCGGAGAGCAATTGGAACCGTATGTCAGCAAATTGACACTGTTAGAAATTAAGGATAGAGCAGGGGAATTGATTATACGTGAAAAGGAACGTCTGGGCCGGTGGCAACGTCCGGATAATCTGCCGTCTCACCAATACAGATCGGGCGGATATAAGGACAAACCAACCGCTTATCAAACAAAACCAAATCGCCCAGGATTTAACAATTCTCGTATTAACATTATCAATCCAATACCTGATGAACATACAGACATACGAAGCAAATCCGCTGATGAGTTTGGAGAGGAACAAATAATGGAATTTAAGGGTCCTGTGGTACCCCGTATTTTTTTAGCCTCACCTATGCAGAAGCGTGACAATGCACGTAGTTGGACAACATGGCTTTTGTTTTTTTTTGGTATGGTAACAATGGTGGGGGGAGTAACTCATATTCTAGATTGTAACAATGTTTCAATGGCTAATTGGACTATGGCTGCTCCTCAGAAACAGCATTGTTTAATAAGGCATCAATGGCATTTAGAATCACGTTATTTGTACAAGATTTCGGATAAGACTTGCAAAAAGGAGCTGGCGCTGTTGGCAGTGAGTCAAAAATTAATTGTCATATTGCAGGAGTTACCCGAATTGTTGTATAAATTGCCGGGCTCGCTGAACTGGTGTAATCAAAATGTGTCGGAGTTAAGTAAAGGTTATGTGGCACAATTAGAAGATCCGGTATGGGCTCAAGCTACTATTTCCGATTCAGTTTACGATAACCCCCCACACTTTCCATCAAATATGGATAAACAGGTGAGGGGTGTTGCAGCTCAGTTACTGTTATATAAGGCTGGTTTGGTTGTGTCTGACTTAAATAAGGTCCAGTGGGATGCACTTTTTGTAAATGTCTTTCAAATACATTATGCTAATTCTAGGAAACTTGGTGTTTTTCGTTCTTTAACTTATTCCTTGATACAACAATATGTTACTCCGTTCTTTGTGGACGCCTGTAATAAAAGCAATCTTGAATATGAAGCAATCACGCACACTATTGACCCTTCAGAAAAAGTAAGAATTTTACTGCATAGGAAAGATGTGAGAGCTTCACTACATAATAATTTTTTTTATGTACAACAGTGTAGACAAATAACTCCTGAATCAATCTTCTCTGACTATAAATATATGAATGTTTGTTACACGCGATTACCTGTTCTGGTAGATGGACGCCTACAATTTGTGGATAACGATGGCTATATTCATGAATATTCAGTAGGTCACCCATGCACACAATTGTCACCGGAGGAGGTTACCGAGTTTCAAACTACTAATGAGAAAACCGAAAATCAATGGAGTTGGACGGAAAATTTTTCGCTTCTTTCTGGGTTGTCTACATATGGTACATCCATTTGGATATGGGTACAAAATGTTGTCCTTGGAGTTTTGGGAATTGTATTGCTGATTTTGGTTGCACTTTTAGGGTGGAAAATATGGAAGGCTGTTCAAAAATGCAGAGCAAATTTTAGGAAAAGAAGAATACGTCAACGTCAACGGAAAACAATCTTATCATCCCTTTCAGAGGTGGTGGTATTGTCTAATTTGGGAAATACACAAGTTTATTCGATAGGTCCGCTTCAGGGAAAACAACTTTTTGTGAATCTGTATATCGCTCAGAATACTTCGACAAAGATAGTGAAATGTCTTATTGATTCAGGAGCGTGTGTATCTTTTATACGAAAAGATTGTCTTTCGGAATTTAAAGATATACATACATTTGCTCAACCTACAAAAATTGCACAAGACTTCAACAATAATCCTATCCTGGCGATTGGACAATGCAAGGTAAAGTTTGTATTCAATACAAAAAAGATAGAAATTCCGCTCTTGATAATGGAAAAATTGCATCAAGATGTGTTGTTAGGCTCCTATGCTTTAGAATACCTGGATAAAGCCAATTTTCCGGTCACTTTCAAATTATCCTCAAACATTATTCAAATTGGTAATACGCGTCACCCATTAGATCAGATTTCACGAGTCTCATATTTATCACCGTCTGAATTATGGGATACAGTCAAAACCTGGATTTGGTGTGTTCGGTCATTAGATGATACATTAATTGGACCTGAACCGGAGGCTGTTGTTGCAGAGGAGTTAGATATGCCTGATAAGTTAATCAACGATCTGGCGATTTGGGATCCTTTACCACATACTGAAGCATTAATCAAGGCTAATTTAGCGGATACTCAATTTTCTGAAAAAAATCAAAAGCTCTTGACACAAATACTTTTTCGTTGTAAGCCAGCTTTTATTCATAATGAAGAAGATATTGGAAGGTATTCAGGACCAATTAAACATGAAATAATGCTTAAAGAAAAGGGTAAATTGCCTATTTCAGGTGTACCACGACATTCCCCGATTATGCAGGAAAAGGCATATAAGCTTATACAAGGAATGTTGAAATCAGGAATTATCCAACATTCAAAATCTACATGTACTTCACGCTATCTTATTGTTCCCAAGCCAAACGGATCGGATCGCTTTGTGGTAGATTACCGTCAATTAAACACATGTTCTTATTTGGAAGTACCCTGCATCCCACACATTGAAGATTTGTTGAATAAAGTGTGCCAATTTCGATATCTGTCAGTGTTTGATGTTGCATCTGGTTTTCATCAAATTCACTTAGACGAATCTTCACGATGATTAACTGCGTTCAACTCACCATGGGGGGTGTTTGAGTATGTCACGACACCGATGGGTCTCAGTGGCAGTCCGGGTACATTCCAACGAATAATGGATCACATTTTTTCGGATATGCGATCGTCGATTTTAGTATATATTGACGATATCATTGTTTTTTCAAATACGGAAGAGGAGCATTTGCATATATTAGAAGAATTTTTTCATCGTATTATAGATTCGGGGTTGAAATTAAGGATGGACAAAAGTCGGTTTGGTGTTAGACAGTTGAAATATTTGGGATTTGTGGTATCTATAGATGGTATTTCTCCGGATCCTGAGAAGACAAAGGCTATTTCGAATATGACAGCTCCAGATAATATACGCAAATTACGAGGATTTTTGGGCATGCTGAATTTTTTTAGACGATTTATAAAAGATTTTGCGACGATATCAGAACCGCTACGCCTTTTGCTTAGAAAAGATGTGCCTTTTATCTGGACGGATACCTGTACTGCAGCTTTCGAGACTTTAAAAAAATGTTTAATGACAGCTCCGATACTTAGTACTCCAAAAGCAGAAGGTGAATTTCTTTTGTTTACAGATGCGAGTTACGCAGGCCTTGGGGCAGTTCTGTTTCAACGACAACCTGAATTAAAAGTTATTACTTACATCTCGAGATCAATTAATAAGTTTGAAAGTAACTATCCTCCGATACATTTAGAAGCTCTCGCTATTGTTTGGGCACTCTCTCAACTGGATCCCTATATTATTGGAATGCCAATAACTATTTATACAGATCATCAGCCTTTGTTGTCTTTGTTTGGATCTCGACAGTTACAAGGTAAACTGGCCAGATACCAACTCCGATTAATGCAATACAAAGCGACAATTCGATATCAACCCGGGGGTGAAAATGTTGTTGCTGACTATTTATCCAGACATCCCTCAGTAAGGGTAAACATGGTTTCCCTTTTGGAATTGCCGTGGGGGAGGGAGGAATGGAGATACACAAATGATGAAGAGACAAAATATGAACAATGGGTGAAGGAAGAGAAAGCAATATTTAGTAAAGGACGATATTATAAAATGTCAGGAAATATGGTATTAGGAATTATCCCAACGGTTTCAGTTCAAAAGAATTATATTGAAGAGTTTCACAAGCATCCTCTATTTGGCGGACATATGGGATGGGAAAAGGTAAAAGAAAAATTAATACAAGCTATGTTTTGGGATACCATTTAAGAAGATTACAAAGAATTAGCCAAAAGTTGTTTAATTTGTCAAAAGAATAAAACTATTCCTGGATATTTAATTAAGAGTAAGCCTCAAATACCAGAAGTCGGAGCAATACCATTGGGAAAAGTACACATAGACTTACTACAACCGGGAAGAAAGACATCAAGCGGCAACATAGCAATGATGGTAGCTGTAGATTCACTAACTAGGTTTGTAATAGTTGGTCCGGTGAAGCGATTGTCGTCAGAAGAGATTATTGAAACTATTATGGAGAACATAATCTTTAAATTTGGATGTCCAAAGAAAATAGTCAC
Source organism: Strongyloides papillosus (assembly GCA_005656395.1). NCBI lineage: Eukaryota > Metazoa > Nematoda > Chromadorea > Rhabditida > Strongyloididae > Strongyloides > Strongyloides papillosus. Next base: position 144,525 of record SRSI01000054.1, on the reverse strand, counting down.
TGATAGAGGAACTTGTTTCACATCGTTAGAATTTGAAAACTTTACCAAGGCATTGGGAATAAGCCATCATTTGACCACACCGAATCATCATCAATCAAATGGGTTAGTGGAAAGGATGAATAGAAATTTTAATGAGGCTATTAGAATGTATCAAGATGACGAATGGGACGAGACTGTAAAAGTTACAGCGTGCTGCTACAATAACCTAGTGCATCCGAAAACAAAAATGACACCATCGTATCTTATGTTTGGAAGGCTAACCAACCCAAATATATCTCAAGAAAATATATTAGTGAAGTCAAAATATAACGAAGACATAAGAAAATGGGAGGAAAATATATCCAAACTTCAAGAAACATGGATGAATCACCATAGAAAATCTTGGGAAAAAGCGAAAGGAACTGAAAACTTTGAAATTAATTTACAACCTAAACAGTTAGTTTTGAGAAAAAGAATGGTAGACAAAAGAGGGAAGTTAAGCCCCTGGGAAGGGCCATATGAGGTTTTACAAGTAGATGAACATCAAAGGGCATTGATAAAGAAAGGACGAAAAAAGGAGTGGATTCATGTTTCCCAACTTAAAAAGTTTATCCCTGAAGGACTGGAAAAGGGGGGAAAAGAGGGATGTAAAGATATGTAAAATATGTAAAATATGTTAATGGAATAAACAAAATAAAGTAACGAAAACATGTTGCATAATCCAAGCTAATGGAGGCTTGGGAAATGCAACATAAAAGAAAAATATATAAAGAATAAATTTAAAATAAATATAACACTTTTCTTACTAAAAAGATTGAGAAATCCTGTTTGATTTCTTAATATTAAAAATAAACGTATTTTACTAACTTTTTTTAATTATATGAAAATCGTGTAAAATGAATGAATATTTGAGAGGGCGTTCGCCCAATCCTGTAAAATTAAAAGCACTTTATACACAGGATTTTAGAGTAAGTCTTTTGGATAAAAAGAAAAAGATGAGAAAAAGCACAGTTCAACTGAGATGTTTTTTCTTAAATAGATAACTTGTATTTTGGTGTTTGATCCCTGTTTCCCATTTTCCTTTTATTAATAAATCTATTATAAACTAATGAATCCTTTGCATACGCTTTCGTCTCTCTTTTGTTTCAGATCTCATGAGTAGTTGGAGTAACTGTACAGCCAAAGAATGAGTTTTGGATCCATTTGGATTATGTTGAAACTGCATCAGTAAAATTCTAAATACACCAACCACAACAAAACAATGATACCACCAACAACGATGCCAACAATTGCAGGAAATCCATTAACTGCAAAAAGTAGACTTACCGAACTGATGATCTTCATTTATAAATAATTTTGCCATATATCTTAGTCTGGTAAAGCGAACTCTTATTGGCCGTTCTTTCGTTGGTATGGTATTTCGTCTAATACGGTTATGCTCCCAATTATCTAAGAATTTTTGAGAACCAGGGAAACCCCGGAGCACCAGGAAAGCAAAGAGCACCAAGAGGCCCAGGAGCTCCAGGAAATAGTTAGATTTTCTCTCCCTCTTTTTTTTATTTGTTTTGTTTATTACTTTCTTTAAAGTCTCTTTTTTATATCTTTATACAATAGTCTTTTGGTTGCTTTTTCGATCTCAATGTCATTTAATTGGGATTGAAGTGATTAAAAAATTTCAGTGGATTTTCAATCATCTTTTATCTTTGATTGTTATTTGTTAGTAAATTCTTAAAAATTGCAAACTTTCTTTGTCCTATAATGAATTTTCTTTTGAATGGGGTGTTCTGTTTTTCTTTTCAAATTTTTTTATGTTGTCATAATGAAAATCTTTCAATAGTATTTCGTTATTATTATAGAGGTAAACATGAGGTGGTACGTACTTTTAGTTATTCTAAGAGATGCATCTTTGCCATTACTCTTAATAACTCTTGGCTATTCTACCTTCCTATCATTGTTTAATTTTCGTACTATAACTCGCTACAACTTTTTCTAATTTCTCTAATCATGAGAAGACAATTTGTTGAAACTGATATGCATCTCTATATATGCCTTCCGTGATTATGAAAGGTCCAAAGTATTGTTCGTCACGTTTGTGTGCGCTAGATTCTTTCTTGAAAACGATGGTTCCGTTCGGGATGATAGCAGGGTTTTCAACATTTGATGGTTTCTCTACTAAAGATTGTTTGATGAATTCTAACAAGTTTTGATGTCTTGGAAGATCATTGTCTGTAAAATGTTCTTGAGTGAATTTTTGAACTGTTGATAGAATGAATTCTTTTGAAAATTCTTGTCAGCATAGTTCAACGATAGTAATAGACTAAATGAATGAAAATAAATATTAAATTTCGATATATATGTCGTCAAAAAAAGTGTAGAACAAAAATTAAAATATCATTAAGCAAGGAATGTATGACTAACAAATATCAACTGTATTGTGTAAAGAACAACTGTTTTACATAATGCAATTACTAGTCATTTGATAAATTATTCCTAATTCAATATTTGAATCATTGTTAAGGATGTTATTATAAATGTTATATTTCTCGTTACCTATTTCAAATGTTTTTGTTCTTATACAATAAAATGTAATTAATAGCGTCTAATGCAATATATGTAAAAATCCAAAAATTTATAGAATTTTAATGTTTTAGTAGACTAACGGGTCTTCTTTAAGCGCTCTATATAAATAACGTGTTATAATCAAAGTGTTGTATGTATTCTCATGTATTTTTCGTTATGTGTTTGAATGTCTTAAAAGATTTCTAACTAACTTATCAATACGACGTGAATTGCACACTAATGATCCAATCATCGGATCCACGATGTGATGATGCTGATATAATTTCCGAATTCCGTCACGGCTAACACTCAGTAGCTAGGTAATATAAAAGAAATGAAAATCCGAAGGTCTTACATGTAATCCAATTTCGTAAGCTAAAATCTATTTAAAATTATATGATGTTAACAAGCCGCAGCCTCGCTTCGCTCGTCGCTGCTTGCCCGCAGGGCTGGGCTTTTTTTCCATAAGCAGCAACTCACTGTGTTCGTCGACATACTTGCGGGAATTTTTTTTAAATGTTAGAATTTAAAAAACTTAAAAATCTTTTTTTTATAATAACACACATATTAATATTCCAAGTAACATTTTTGTATTTTATAATATTAATAATTATTATTAAAATTTTTTTAGGTTTTTGAACATTAAAAGCTTATAAAACATACTTTATCAAAATTGTTTTATTATATATCTTCATGATTTTAAATTCATTTGATATTCTACGTTTGAATAATTTTTTACGAATTTTTAATATAAAAATAAAAAATTAAGAACAATGTTTACGTTAGACTTCTGATTAGTGTTAATATGCAAGTTTTAAGTTAATTAATATGATGAAAATTAAAAATAGAGATTAGTATTAAGTCTGGCTCATTTTTTAAAATATTAATAATATTTGAGGTTGATCATAAGTATTTCATAATTATTTAACCTAAAATAATCCAATTTTTGCGATTGTTATTTTATAATTTCGCATTTTGGTTGCATAATAAAAAATACTTTTACAAATTTAATGAATATTTTTTATTTTGTTTTATATTTTTTTGACAAAACTTTTTAAAATGTATTATAAAAATAAGAACGCAAATTTTTAATGTATTTAAAATGATAAAAATATTTCTCTAAATTGATAAGATTAAAAATAAATCAAAACAATTACTCAGACACTTTTCGTAGTAAAAAATATATATAGACTTTAAAAAAATATAAATATATTTAAATCAAAGTATTGATGAATTTTTTTAATAAAATCTTTTTGGTATAGATATTATAAAATTTACTTTTAAAATGCATTGATGAATAGTTTCGACTTAGAAATTTAGGTAACTTTTTTTTCCAGTTCTTATAAAGCATAGCAAAAGTTTTAGATATTTTTACATTTTTTTAAAAATAAGTATATGCATCGCTTTATCATAAATTTGTAAACATTTTTTCAAAATTTTTTACATGCGTGGCTAGATTGCGGTATTTTGAGACAATTTAGTTTAGATTATTTAAACATAAAAAGATTTAGAGGAAAAAATCTATTCTATTCTAGAATAAATGATATTTAACAAAAATTTTGTTAAATCTCAAAAAGCCAAATATAATTTAATTTTAATTTTTTTTATCATATCTTAATAATTTTCATATATCATATATTGCACTGATTAAAAAACATCTTAATCGGCACAAAAATTACATATAATTAAATAAAAACCAATTTTTCCACCTATTTTATCTACTATGTTCTTAAAAATATAAATTGATATTTAAAATTGTTTAAAACAATTAATCCAATGACTTTTATGAATTTTTGTTCTTTGTTTTTCTTTCAAAGAATTAGTTGTTCTTGTAATTTTTTATTTTGAGGAGATCACAAATTTTAATATTATTCTTACTGAAGTAGATTTATCTCAAGTGCAAAAATTCAAATGAAGCTAATATTTATTTTTCTGTTCAACATATTTAAAATACATTTTTATTTTAATAAAAAAGTGCATATAACCAAAACCATTTAAGAAGTAAACTTTTCCTCTGAGATTTAGGGGAATTTCCGATGACTTACTATTTTCTGGGATCGGACTTTTTTGTAAATTTTATTGTTTATATATAACAACCAAAAAAAATTGATGTACCTGTGAAATTTCTAGTTATTAGGATTATTTTTTAAGAGTTTTAGGGAATCACAACATTTCAAGATTATTATCATATAAATAGACGTATCTCAGGAGCAAAAATTCAAATGAATCTAATATTTATTTTTTCTATTGAGCACATTAAAATGCATTTTTATTTTAATAAAAAAGAGTGCATTTAACAAAAATCATTTAAAGAGGTAAACTTTTCTTCAAAGATAGGGGGAATTTCCAATAACTTACTATTTTCGGGATCGGACTTTTTTGGTAAATTTTGTAGTTTGCATGTAATAAGCATTAAAATTACGTCTATATGTGAAATTTTGAGTAAAAAAATCTGTATTGACGGAAAAATAGAGGTTCCGAATTTCAGAATTTGGTACTTAATGAGATGTATCTCGAGAACAGATAATGGGATTAAGACGATCTTTATGTCATTCGATAGAGAATTAAATTCCACATAAATTTTGTTAACATTTTATATCGAGAAAATTTCATCTTTAGATACTTTTTTTAAAAACTCTAAAAAGTTGAAAAAAAAATTGATCCATTTACTTTGAGATTATCTCAAGAATGAATAGAGATAAATTAACGGTTAATATCTTTAAATGTTCGTAACAAAATTTCCCAGGGCAACTTTTTGCGATTTTTTAAGAAAATCAACGTATTGAAACTTTTTTACGTTCTTGAAATCCAAAAAATGCACTTTTTTTAAATATACAAAAATTACTTTTTTCTTTATATCTCAAGAACAACAAAATGTATCAGTTCGATATATATCTCATTTGATAGAGAATTTTATTCTACATAAAAGTTGTAAAACCACTTCACCAAAAAAGTTTCATCTTGACATACTTTTTTTAAAAAAACACAAAACATTTTTTTTAAAAAATTTTTTTTCAAAAATTTTCCAAAACGATTTTATAGTACTTAAAGTTTTCCGATTTTCTTGGGATTATACTTAAAATGTAAGTTAAAGAGAAACTTAGGATAGCTTTTTTTCTTTTTTTGGTTTTTCTTCTCTGAATCCTGATATATCATTTTAAAATGTAAGAATTTAGGTTTTTTTCGGTCATTTTGGAAAAAATCCAAAATCTCAAGAATGAACTTGAAATTTTAACTTTTTTTTATTTTTATATTATTAGTATCTAAAACTATATATACCTGTAAAATTTCAGATAAAACGAATAACTCTAAGGGGGTCAAGACTAACACACCAAAACACCTTTAAGTAGCTGTTTCTCAAGAACGGGACTTCAGATTAAAAAAATATTGCGTTTTTTGAAATCAGCACATGAAGTTATATATATTAAGATATAAAAAAGTTTCAATATCGAAAATAATTTACACATCCTCGTTACTCCTCTAATATATTTTGGGATATAAATGATTGTTAAAATTCCTAAATCAAAATTTGTTTTATCACGTTATAGTGAAAGTATTCTAATCGTGTAAAATATCCTAATTCTGGTATAAGTATTCCAATTCTAGTGAACATATCATAATTCTGGTAAGTTTCCTTATTCTTGAAACAAAAATGGTCGAAATTGTATTGGAACTAAAACGTTGTCTATGGTATACGTAATCTTACGAAGTCCAACGAGATGGAACCTCTATGTAATCCTGGGATCCACCAAGGGAAATCTCCTGGATTCGTTATGATGTAGCGTGTTTCTAAGATAGATATAAAGTTTTATTGAAGTTATGATAAGGTACAGTGTAATATTAATGATAAGAATAGTATAAATTATACTAAAAGAATCGTTTTTATATATTTCTCTTCTATATTATTAGACGGTGACAGCAAGTTTCGCTGAGATATGACACATTCCTATTCATTACATCTTTCTAACACATGTTTCATGTAAAAGAATTTATTTGATATTGGTTAAATTTCCTCATTATGTTATTAATTAGTTTATGCTTTTATTATAATTTTAAAATAGAAATTTTTGACTATAGTTTCGAGTAATGATTTTACTTTAAAATACTAATTAAGGCATTTTGATTACTACAAAGATGTTTTTTATAATATACATGATGTTCCAAAAGTAACTCCACACTAACGAGCATTAATAGCATTTTTCTTAGAAGAGGTAAAAACGTAAAATTATGGGTTTTTATAGACCTAAGAGACAATATTTTTAATTTTTTGTCTCATAAAAAATTATGGTTTCATCTCTACTTATGGATCTTTTAAAAAATAGTGTTTTTTGTTTTTATGTCACTTTATAAGCATTATTAACTTTATTATCATCAGAAGGATTAAAAAAATCAACATTGTTCACTTCATTATTTTTAAAATTGTTTTTCTTATAATATTTTTTATAAAATTCAAATTTCTTTTTATCATCTTTCTGATTTTTATTTCCAGTTTTGTGTATCTCTCTAGGTTTTATATATAATTCAGTGTTGTTTTTCAAAAGTTTTATTTAAAAACGTTTAATATTATTGTCACATTGTTATAGTATTTATAAATTTTACCATTAACTGATGTTTTGTTCAGTAAAAATACTATTATTTTAGCACTTCTCTACTACTTAAAACTACATTTGTTTCCTCAAACTTCTCTGCATGACTTTCTATACGTAATAAAAATATTTTACCATTTTCTTTATCTTTCAGTGTAATTTGTTTGAGGCTTTACTTTACTTCTAATAACGGTATCTTCCCTTCTTCTGGATCATATTTTTAGATTAATATATTCTTCAATTTATTTCAACTTAAGATGTGTTTCTTTTTTATTACACAATATGCTAATTTTCTTGTACATATTGAATAGTTTTTAATTTTAAATGCTCTTTTTTGACCATCTTCACTGGTATCTTTATACACTCAAAATTTAAAATTGTTGTTTTGCAGAATTTGTGCAATCATGGGTTATAGTGTAGAATTCAATCATTTCGACTACCAATTAATTTATTTTTAATTGTGTCTACATAATAAACATAAAATATCTATCAATTTTTTAAAAAATGTCATACATTTTTTGTAAAATGCATGCTTTTTTTAAAGAAATGTACATACAGTCGAAACGACATACATACTTTTTTTATAATTTGCTATACATTTTCTATAAAATGTAAAGACATTTTTAAACGACATTCACTATACATTTTTTAATTTGTATGGTTGTTTTTTAGTATGAGATCATATAAAACCAATGCAAAATACATACTTTTTTTGTAAATTGATATATATTTTTTATAAAAATGTATATTAACTTTTTTAAAACTACTAGTGATAAAGTAAAACCCTATGATTTTTGAGAACGACTTAAGAAAATTCAATGTGGAAGAAAAATATTATAAATGTAAACCTTATCTACTATAAAAATTTTGAGAAAGATAAAATTTATAAATTATGATTGTTATAGACGATAATTATACACCAAAGGCAATAAAATACGGATATTATTGTTTTAAATTTGTGAAATCTTTTGAAACATTTCTTTTTAATTTGCATACTTTAATTTAACAAAATTGTAAATAATAGTTATTAAAAAATATTTCTAATTATTAAAATAACAAAATTAATAGTTATTGTTTTAATAAGTTACTTTTTAATTACTTTAAATTTTTAAGAATTACTCAAGTCCTTGAATTTTGTTAATTTATAAATATTTTTGTCGAAAATTAAATTTAATCAATATAAAGAAAGTGCAATAATATTTAAAAAAAATAAAAAATTACTTAAAGACAGTATTAATTGTAAAAACATAATTGTTATATGTTAAATTTATTATTTTAGTGTTTATAATTTACAATCTTTCGTATATTTTATAAAAAATATAAAAAAAATGACAATTTTTGTTGAAATGTTGAACTTTTGCATTATTTTTTTATGTTTCACTCGTTTTGACTTGTATAAAATCGCTATTTAGTATAGTAAATTTGGTAAAAAAATCAAGTCTAATTTTAAAGATTGATCATACATTTATGTTATTGCAACTATTCACTTTTTAAAAAATGTATAGGTAATGTCGTTTTAACAAGACATGCACATTTTATAAGAAATGTGTATACACTTTTATAAAAAAAAACATGGCAAATTATTATAACAAGCATGTATGTCGTTTCAACATTATATACAGTCAAAACAACATACATATATGTTTTTAAAAACATACATAAATTTTTTGAAAAATTCGCAGACAATAATAAATATAGGTATATGAGTTTATAGAAAATGATACCTCATTATGTTTTTAAATGATTTGACATTTATGTTAATTGATATATTAATTTTTTTTAATTGAGTATAATTAGAAAATTTAAGACCACTAACATTTATTAATAAATTAAATGAATATTTTTTTAGCACTACACCGAAAGGTTATATAGCACATGCCAAAACGACAGTTTTCAATTTTGAATGAATGGTCCGTGTATTTCGATACAAAAATTTGTGAGTGTTATAGATACTTCCACATTCCACGATTTCGCCTATTATCGCAAATTTCGACATTTGTTATTATACCAATTTCTATTCGCTTATTTTAATCGTGCATTATTCTTATATCTTATAAACCCCAATTACTCGATAAACCTATTATATCTTTATTTTCCAGCTTCTCTTTACCATCGCTCTACATATATAAGGCATAAACTGTTACTATTAAGTAATTCGTGCATTCAAACGTTCTTGTGAGGAATTGACTACCATGAGATCCAGTTATATAATAATTTAATCCACTATAATTTCTTTATCCTCCAATATATAGCCTGTGGAGAAACCTACAGATCTGATAAACTCTAATATATTTAAAACTAACGAATGCATTTCTGAAGGCATGTATTTACAACAAAAAAAGAATACAGTTACACCTTTAATCGTTTGGATAAACTCAGACGACAAATAAGACATGTAAAAATTTACACAACTGCGGATGAACCAACAATTTTAAAGTTAAGAGGATACGTTTTCTTTAATAGAATTGACAATATCAAGCCCAGTTCGCTAATAACAATAGGATACAATGCTGGAAACCTATGTAAAATAAGTTTCTTTAACAGATCTGTACAAAGAAATAGCCCATACTTGTTTTAGAATAATGAAACTATACACTCAGTTACTAGGTATATGACATTTGCAAAACCCCACGACATAAACCAAGGAGTCTGTAAAGAAGTGGATGTTACAGTTGATATTCCATATGACGATAATGATGACATATACAAAATAAGTTTCTATATGAAATCTCTATATAAAATCTTTTCAATACAATTCAAATGCATCCCATCAGGAATTACACCATTTACAGATAAAGACGACGCAGTTAAAAAATTACACTATTTTTGACGAACCAACATAAGAATTCCTCTATTATCTGTCTTAGTTCTGATATTACTGTCCACCAAATGTCTTACTCAAGAAATTTATTTTACGATGAAACTTTGGATGAATGTCAGAAAAAATTAGCCAATTCCATATGTTCTGGAACAAAACTTATAACATGCTTATTCCCGGCAGGATGTGGTAATACTCAATCTATTTGCAGTGCTCTACTTACTAAAGTAACGCAAAGTAAAAAATACTTTGTTGTTGACACCACAAAAAAGTCATGTGAGGCTATACTTGAGCGACTATTTCATTGGATCTAGACACAAAAATAGTTCTATTCTTGAGATTAGAGTGTGCCATGGTGCGCTATTCTTGCAAATATAATAGATCTGATATATACTATTATCGACAAGGTCTTGAACTGATTACATCTCAAATGAATGATGGTGCCAAACAGATATTAGAAAACTATAAACGATATAAAACTGAATATAGCTATTTGAAAAACTATCCACCAATTGTTCTGGATAAAGACTATTTTAATCGCCTGAATAATGCAAAAAGCAGATTAAAAAACAAAGAAAAACTACTACCAGAATTAATTATGACATACATAAAACTTGAAATAATAGTTTGTACGATAGACTTACTTGTTGTAGGAATACCCAAGCCTTACACTCAGCGTAGTTTCGACAATATAATAGTTGATGAAGCGTCTCAAGTAAGATCTTCAACAGTCATTTTACTTTTAGATCAATTTCCTGACTCCAGAGTCTGTTGTTTAAAAGAAATGAAACAACTCTCACCAAAAACATTATTTAACGTTAAACTCAATAAAAAGGAACTACTATTGTCCCCGAATGAATACTCAAGTATGTGAAAGATAGTAAACACAGCAGAACTCTTACATTAAAGTATAACTATCATTTCCACCCGCAAATAGTAAAATTTATTTTCGATCTGTTCTACAACGGCAGCCAATATATTTAAAAAAATCTTTATGATTGCAAAATTGGAATGCTATTCCTTAAGACTGGCAAAGAGGACATCAATCAACAAATTTATCCCTACTATCTTTTCAACATTAACTATCGATCTGAGCAACATCCATCAGAATCAAGATATAATCCTGGAGAAGCAATATGTATCGGTTTAGTCTTATTATTTCTATACAGTATCAATTACAATCCAGAGAAAGTGGCTGCCATATCGATGTACAAAGCGCAAGTTAATGAAATTTATAGAAAAGTAATGGATATTTTTGATGACTATTAGTCATGCAAAACACCGGACATTCTTTAAAACAACACATGAAACATTTCACATACACATTACATAAATATAAAAATAAAACAGTTATTGACACAGTGGACGGATTCCAGGGCTACGAAAAAATATAGTTCTTATTTCAACGACCAGATCAACTGCCAGACCTAAAGACGCCAAAACGGAACTCTACGATATGAAAAATAGAGTTTGTTTTGCCTTAAAAAAGCCTAAAATAAGATTCTTTCTATTTGGAGATGTAACTTTGATGAGAAAATGGACACATGGGAACAGTAACATCAAAGATGAAAAACGAAAATACAGTTCTGCCTTTTGAACTTACTAATTTACTTAATTTGTTTCACGATCAAGGACCACCTGCTGATTTCATCAATAACCATCTACATCGAATTAATGATAAATAATGAAAATTATTTTGATATAATAATTATATTATTGTATTTGATAATATTATTTATATTACTTTTTTGATTTTCATATTTCTTATTTTTATATATATTCATGTGATTTTTAATAAAAAATTTCATAAATTCATATATCCACATTTCCAATTGTTGACAGTTGGTATCTTAACATTTCTTACTTTTAATAGTGACACATTTCTTTATATCAGGCGGAGTCCTTTAATTATATATACAATATGCATTACAAAAGTACTAAATTTTCTTCGAACACCATTACAAACATTCAATCCTTAAATAGTTTCTTTTATAACCCACATTACCATATTTATTATATTCTTTGAAACATTTAATAAAAAACAAATTCAAAGATTATTATATCTATTTTCTATATGGGAAATAACTTATGGTATTACCATTCATAGAGATGCCAAAAGCCACTCTTATCACGATAATGTACTTATATAATTTGTTTTCTGTAAAAAATATTCTAAAATCACATTACTCATGCAAAAATGATAAAAGAAATATACACATAACCTATTATCACACTTTCTAGATATTTTCTTAACTATATTATAATCTTATCTTTAAAACATAACTTTTTGTATATTCTAATAAACTATATAATTGGTCAATATTACATTTCATTTTATGTTTTGGTGCTTTTTTATACAACAATACAAAAGTGTCATTAATAATTTATTAGTTTTGTATAATGTCTAATTTTGTATACCATTTTTTGTTATTTCATAGTTGTATTTATATTTAGATTTTTTACTCATTTTACAAATTAATATATCGGTCTCGAATGGAATATAAATTTAAATTTTTAATTTTTTATATCTTTCCTCAAATTTAATATTTTATTATTTTTATCTCTGTCGCGGGCTCCATTATACCTATTCTATCTATATAAAACTTCAAACGGAAATTTTATATGCACTAAAACCTATTAATGAAACTTAAATTTTAAAATTTTCTAAAAAATTGGACATCATCAAAATCCTTCAACGTTCCAATTCTTATGGAATTTTAGTTACACAATTATAATACTTTCACGACTCCGCATCTAAATTTTTTGAATTTCAGATTTTTAACAGGTATTTCTCCAAAATCGAATCTCGAGGTTTATTTTTGAAATATAATCCATTATTATTATTTTATGTGATTCTATGTACATGTATCATTATAACCTTCAGAAACAATGACTTTACCTTCTAAAAAACCCAATTTTTAGAGTATAGATCTTCTCGATGTAAAAAAGTTATATCTATACTCGGACATGTTTGTCCATTGCAAACATTTGGATAAAATCCAATTTGTTCCATAAAGAAGGATTAAAACGAGCTGTTTTTTTATCTCCTATCTATGTTTTTTTAAAATAATCAAGAAAAGTTTATTGTTTGGAGTTTTTGTTTCATTATTTTTACTGCTTCTTTATAGGCTACTTCTAATTTAGCTAAAGGTAATAAAAGGAAGTATCTTATTACATGAGAGCATTCTTTATCTGAGTTATGAAGACCTGAAAGTTCGTTTTTTTGTATTGATCTACATGTCGCTTGATCATAATGAAAATAACATGTATTGAGGATTATTTTTGAATTAGAAGTATTATTAGCAACATTTAGAAATTCTTGTTTGAAGTCAGTAGCTACAATACGTATCTTGTTTTTGATACCAAAAATACATTTAAGAATTTTTCCATAGGTCTCAGTTTAATTTGTTTTGTAATAAACAATAAGCTTGTGGTAGAAAACGAGATTTTACATGTCCATAAGAAACAACTAACTGATAGAACTGTGACAATAAAACTTTAAAGGTTCCGTCTATTGATGCTATTTCAACGTCTTTTAACAAATCAATATTTTTTACCGTTGCGAAAATCATTATTCTATGACCGTAACTTTTTCTGCTAAATTAGTTTCCCATTTACAAATTCCTCAAAATTTCCTTCATCATCATCCTTGGAACTCTCTTCCTCAAAATTTTTTTTGTCTAAATCACTGTCAAAGTACAGAAATGACTCTCCATTTGATAAGGTAGTGTATTCTTTATTTAACAATAATTCCTCAGCTTTAGCAGATTTAGGGAAAGTTAGATTATTTTTTTCATTCTTGCGTTCTCTTACTATTGTACGACTAAAATTAGCATTTTTAGGAAGATTAGTGGTTATTTCTGAAGTCGCATCATTTTAATTTTTTCTAGTTATTGAATTTAGAGTAGAACTGTTATTTCCGGCTTCTTGGTGAATGCTACTTATAATCTTATTTTTTGTACGTTTTCATGTTTTCCGGCGTGATTGAGTTCTGCTTTAACTGTAAATAACTTTTCTTTTTAAACGTCACTTGTTTTACAAGAGCAGTTTCTGTCCCAGCTCAAAACACATCCATAAATTTCTTCTTTTTCTTCCTTACTTTTATGATGGTAGTGTGTAAAAGCTTGAAATGCCAACTTATCTTTTCTACGTTGTCCCCTCACAAAAAAAAGTCAAAACCCATAATTTTTATAAATAAGTTATTGTATATGGGTGGATTTCTATAATAAAAAGAGTAAAAAAAAAAACTCTTCTCAAAATTAATCGATTTTTCTGAGTAAATAGCCAAAAGATGTGTTTTTTTCTAACTAAATCGGCTGAATTAGTTTTAAAAACTTTTGACCAAAGTATCTTCAAAAAACATTGTTTTTTAGCCTTTTTTAACGTAGATTTGACCAGGGACCAACGGTATTTTAAAATATATAAGATAAAGTAGTATACAGGATGGCCTACGTAAGACTCCCCAGACATTTACATATGTTGTTCTGCGTGTAGATAAGCTACAAATATTGTATTATACTCATTTTGTAGCTGAAATACATATAATGCTAATTATATAGATTCCACAACGGAATGTGGATTCTGGGTGGAGTTGTAGGCTTTCAAAAATTGGGTCATTTTTCGACATTTACTAAATGTAACTTTTTTGTTTGGAAAGATTTTTTAAAAATTGTTGTAGATTCTGAAAGTACAAAGTCTTTTGTACAAACTCTCAAAATTACATAACAATTGAAGTCCGGCAACTATGTTAAATTTTTAAATAAATGTTAAAAATATTGACTTTTGCCAAAAAATCGATGTTATTTTAAAAAATAAAAAATAAATCAGATAGTTTTTAAAAAATTTTTATTACTATTCTGATAAAGTAAGTAAAGCTCTATCGAATGAGTATATGACCGTTTCGAGTGTTGACTTTGAAATAAGTTATGATTTGCCAAAGTCGACTTTTTGACACTTTCATTTGAAAGTTAAAATACAAATAACACTTTGCCCGATCTTTATGGTATCCTAATAGCAATAATTACACTACTTATCCATATTAATTTACAAATTCTTACTTGTTTGTTCATTAATTTTCTAAAAGAACTGAAATATTCTTTATCACACAAAGTCAAGAAAAAAATAATTTTTCTAATATTTTCACGCTATTTACAATTGTTTTAAACTATTTTGTATAGATATTACTCTGTAAGATCAATTAAAATGTGTTTTTTAATTTCTTGTATATCCACTTATAATCTCATACCCTGTATTTTTAAAATATGATCGAGTTTTTATCAAATAAGAGCAATATTTTTAATACTTTTGAAAATAAAACATAATCCGTGCCCAAAGATTTAAAAAAGATTGACATATTTTCTTTTTTTATAGAATTATTGTAAAAAATAGTCCATTTTTGACTATTCATAACTTTTTTCAAACTCAATCCAATTTAGTCACACTATACTTATTCGATAGAGCTTTGCTTACTCTATCAAAATATCAATAAAAATTTTTTAAAAACTACCTGATTAAATTTTTATTCTAAAAAAACATCGATTTTTTGGCAAAAATCAAGATTTTTCACTTTTTTTTTAAAAATTTAACATAGTAGCCGAACTTCAATTTTTATGTAATTTTGAAAGTTAGTACAAAAGTCTTTGTTCTTTCAGAATCTGCAACAATAATTAGAAAATCTTTTCAAATAAAAAAGTTACATTTAATGAAAGTTGAAAAATAAACGCAATATTTGAAGATCTATAACCTCACCCAGAATCCACATTTCGTTATAGAATCTATACATTTAAGATGGTATGTATCTCAGCTACAAAATAATTTTAATACCATATTTGTAGCTTATCTGTGCGCGAAGATATATATGCAAATGTCTGGAAAAAATTAGGTGGGCTGCCCTGTATATGTTATACATATGATACAGTTGATTTTTCTCTATATTTCTACCGACTACTGTTCATGATTTAATTTTTTGTTCTTTTATATTAGTTTAATGAAATCGATTATTCCTCATGTGTTTGTTGATCTTTCTTCTCATCTTTGTAATAATGTTAGAAAAGATAAAACTGTTAGGGTAGAAGAAATCTTGGTGATGAAGAGATCGTTGATGGTGAAGAGTTTTTTGAGGATGAAGAGATGTATGAAGAAGATGAGTTCTCGAAGAAACAAGAGATTTATGATTTTTAAGAGAATATCAACAAATGTTAAAGTACTAAAGGATATAAAAATAATACAAACTATGGATTCAATCAGAGTAACATGGCCAGCGCTTTTACAATAATTATAACTTTCAAGACACGTACATGCCAAAGTATTGTTGCAGTTCTTAAATACTTAACTCCAACATCAACAATCTTGTGTTAGACAAGCAACGTTAACTGGGCATTAGCTAGCAAACATCTATATTTGGCAGATATGATAGTTATATTGTTTGACCACCTCAAACATTTTTTCGACGTTGCTGGATCTATACACTTTCCTCACATAAATTCCTTCGTAATTGAAGAATACATATCAGTGTCAAAGCCTGAACAGTTGAATACTATCAATGCATTATTAGGCAATTTTATGACCAGACAATGGATTTAGATAGTCATCATAACACGTAATATTAGTGCTCATGATAAATACATGTACCGCACAATAATATCTAATAATTATACTCGCTGCCATATGAATAGGCCTTGTTTATCAATGTGTGGTTACCATAAAAAGACTTCTTTTATCTTATTCGGTGCATTCAAAGGATAAGAAAAGGCATGTTTTTTTAATTCTTGATATTTTTAAATTGTTTTTTAATTTAAAAATACTTATATATGTACTAATTGTAATTACTTTTAGAGGAATTTTTTACGTGTTATTTTTTTGTTAACATAAGATAAAGTAATTAAATTTTATGATAACAGTTTATTAAAAAAATTAATTGTGCTGAAATGGGGTTATTATAGAACAACAATATGATTTTCTACCTTGCGTATTAATAAATAGGCACTTATATGAAATAGTAATATTTTCAATGATAACAAGTTGACTAGTTTCGTTAGCAAAATAACTCATTCGCCTATATGATGTAATTTCCTCTTTTGCTATGTATTCTTCGAGGCAGAAATAGAAACGCATACAGATTCGTCAAAAAGTTGTTGAGATAATCTCTCACCACGAAATTTTGGTTCTCTTTAGAGAGGTCACTTTAGTGTTAAATATTATATATAATGATGTAAACTTAAAAAACTATGTGTAAACTTATAAATAATTAGCAAAATAATAATTTAATTTATAAAAAATCTATAAACAATGTTATAACTTTATAAATATTAAATTTCAATTATTTTATTATCTTTGTGGTTTCTTTTTGGTTTAATCTTTACTTGATTCATTAATTTTCATTTTTGATACTGTAAGAAGTAAGAAATCTATTATTTCAAAATTATTATCCATAAAGTTTTCTTCATCAACATATGGATCCTCATCATTATTACTATTATTATTACCTTCTAATGTTGAATTTGTACATCTGTATCAACATCAAAATTTGAAGCTATTTTTCTTGGTAATGTTATTTTAACTGCACGATTCAAAAAATGATAAACATCAGGATTTTCATCATACTCGTTTAACAACTTTTCTATTAAAAAATTTATTCTCTTATATTTTCTTCTTCTTTTTTAAAAGTAAATTCTCCGTCATTTCTATAGTTAGCTTATCAGCTAATAGTTAATAATAATAAAAATTATTATAAACAAAATGTGTTTATTAGGGCATAGCAATATATCACATAAGATAAGACTAAGACTGAGTAAGAGGTCTATGGAGTTGAATATTTATTAAGCTCGCCTAGAGGCGGGTTTACACTATTTACATGATGTTCATAATCAACTGAATAATTATATTTAATTATTTTTAAAGCATCTTCAAAAAATAGCTAGTTTATTATGTCTTCCTGATATACGAAATTTATTAAACTCATATTATTTTCTTTAAGTGAATTATTTTTCTATCCAATACTTTAAGCTTAGATAAGCGTTCAAATGCTATTTCTTTTTTTTTCTGATAGCCACTGATTATCATATTATTCAATAAATTTTCGCAGTTTTAGCGCTTCTAACATTGATAAAAAATCGGCAAAATTCTTTAAAATATTTAAATTTTCATTTCCAATTTCTTTTTTTATTACTAGGTAATAATGAAATGTAAAATAACACTCGTCAACAATAATGTAAACATTTACTGGCATTTTTTTTTCTTAGCAAAATGTTGTTGTGATTGACGAAATAAATCAGTAAGACTTTTAAGACGTATTAATTTATAAATATTTTGACAGTAGTGAAAATGATAATATAAAATATTAATTTCTAAGAAATTTCTTCCACTTGCTTTAGCAACTCCAGTTTCACAATCAATCATAAGTATTTTACATTTTTTTTAACATTTAAACGTTTCATCTCTTCTAACAGTATAGAAAATATTTTCGTATAAATTTCTGAAGATTTTTCTTTACTTAATGCTGTAACAAATTGAGAAAATTTATGACGTACTTCAAATTCTAGTCCATGTTAGCAATTTCTACTAAATCCTTCATTAACATATTTTCCTATTAAAATATAAACTTGAGCATATTTTTTATCATTATCATTTTTTATAACACTTTCACATGCTTCTTGATAGTGCTTCGGAAGCAAAAAAAGACGAAAATTATATTGAGAAATAAACGTACAGTTATGAAGCCATTAGGCATAACAATGATTATGGGGAAGTATTTTCCAACTAACTACTAACAAAAGTCCTAGAACTTGTAGCAGTAACGCAATAAAGTCTTCATAATCTAGCCTCAATTGCATAAGTATTACTAGCATTAGTATGTAAATTTTAAATTGCTACAACTTTGATTCATCTACTTGCAAAAGTTAAAAAAAACAATAAAGAAAAAATACCTAGTAACTACAATCCTCAATATACAAAAATTGAATATAGACTATTATAAAAAGAACAAGAGTTAACTCAATGATGAATGAGAAGAATGATAAAAAATGGAAATTGGTAAATTGAAGAAGATTACTAAATTGTAATTGAAAAAACTATAATTATAGACTAGTAATTTTTTGATTGTAATTTTTATATAATTTAAGATTGATCAATCCAGTTACTCTATATTTTTTTCTAAATATAAACTAGCCGTCATACTTGTTCTGCTTATTCTATTCTCTTACTCTAAATATATTTTTATTATCTTATTTATTTATTTTCTTATTTTAATTATTAAGCTCGTTTTGCCCGTGAAGTATGAATTTGTTGTACACTAAAATATTTTCGGTGCTAATGTACTTAGTATTAACTCAGCTATTATCTTATTCGATATCTTCAATTTACTCAATTCGTTTATAAAATTAACTGTGCACTTTATCATACTATTTTCTATTATTTTTGTATCATTTAAATATTTTTTCTGAACACTTAAATATTTATAGTTTAATTTATCTCTAATTCTTGGAAAATTTGGCAGTAAGTTTAAGCTATTATCTTCACTACCTATAGTTGCTGACTTATTAATATTGAAGAAAATAACTAAATTATTGCATATTTTTTATATTAATTTCATTTTTCCACCAAGTCTTTTTTATATGTAGAATATAGTTTTATGTCGTTCATATACAAGGTATTATATTTGGAGGTATCATATTTTTAATTTTAATAACTTTATTAATTTTCAATGAAATTTTTATTTTTTTTATAATTGAAAGTAAACACTTAGAAAAATTGTTTTAAATAAAAAAAGTATAAAAAATAACCAAAAAAGCATAAAAAAATCATTCAAAAAAATCTTGGAATAACGACCTAAAGTAACTATATCATGCAATAAGTTAAAGTTGAAGTTCAAAGGTAATTGATATAAGATCATTGTTTTCTCGATGACATAAATTGGTAAAATGATGAGATTTGATAAATTTAATTAATTTAAAAAGTTTTTATTAATTTAACGAAAAAATGTCAACTTACATAGTTCACAAATGAAAGCCAAAATCGTCATGCATTTCGCAGAAAATCGAGAAAGCTACACTAAGACAATAAGGAAATACCACGAATCTACAAATGCAGGGACTTCTCTATTTTTAAAAGTGTTAGAAATTGGGTAGACAATTTTCTAATGAGTAAGATATAGGGTTTTTTTACAATAAATTTAAAAATTTTTTAGCTGGAAATGTTAAAAAACTGCTGATAAAACGCGGTTTTGCAAAAGTGGATGAAGTTAAGGGAGAGGTTGCTGCTATTCTTAAAAGTGAACCAAAGATATCAATAAGAAGGCTCAGTGCAATGACTGGATCATCAATTTTTACGGTGTGGAGGGCTTTAAAGGCTATAAAGTTCCACCCATATTGCATGTTGACGATCCAAAAACTCGAAACATGTGATTATAAAAAGTGCCGTAAATTTTGTATGGAGGAGCTTGAAAACATTGAGCAAGATTCTAACTATCTTATGAATTTGATGTTTTCGGATGAAGCTCATTTTCATTTAGATGATGGAGTCAACCGCCATTACTGTAGGATGTAGTTCAATGAAAACGCAAAATGGATTGAGAAACAGCCTCTCCGCTCCCCCCGAGTGACTGTATGGGGCGCAATAACGTTTGATAAAATCATTGGTTCTTACTTTTTCGAAGATAATGTGACTGGAGATTCCTATCTTAGTTTGTTGCAAGCCCAATTCTGGCCTGAAATTTCAAATAATGGAACATCAAAAAGGGTTGTTTTTATGAAAGAGGGGGCTCCACTTTATTACACTAAGAAGATGCGTGAGTTGCTTGAGAGCAATCTTCAAGATCGCTGGATAGGTCGTGGTAGTAGAAGTCTAGCTTGGCTACATTGATCTCCCAATTTGACAGCAGTGGATTACTTCTTTTGAAGGTATGTTAAATTCATTGTTTATTGTGTAAAATGCACTACACTGAGAGAACTTAAAGATAGAATATGGGAAGCTTTTATAAAAGTAAATAATGAAAAAGATATGTTGCAGAAGACCTTTAAAAATTATCAAAAAAGGTTAACAATGTGTTCAGTAAAGGACGGTGATCATTTTGAGAAAGATTCTTGAGGATTTTTTTAATAAATTTAATAAAAATTTTTCTAAAATAAAGGCATTTATCCAAAAATCATTTTACTAACAAAAACAATTTTTTTGCATAAATTCTGATTTGGAACAATTTTCACAACAGTTTACTATCAAATAAAAAAAAAGATTAAATTTTAATCATAATAAACTAGCAAAGTTATTATAATTTAAAATATGATATCTCCTAATATAACACCCTGTATTTTTCACGTATTTCAGATAATTCTTTTCCTGTAATCCAGTGATAATGTTTTATCATTTTTGCAGACATTGTAAGTGTTAAAATTTAAATATTATATAATAATGTTGTAATTCTATATATGTTCTAATCTATAAATATCGATATTTTTTACGTAAATTAAATATATTTTTCTTCTATTTCCTTCTTTCTTATGTCTTCAGTGGAAGATAAACTTGGAGAACCCTTTAAGGAGAAGTGCTTCAAAATCAACAGTAAGATGATCAAATTATTTATAATATATCTTAAAATTAAGCTTTTTTAATCCTTCATTTATCACATTTATATAATCTTTGGGTGGTTTTATAAATTCACTTCTATTAACACCCATATATTTTAAAGCTGTTATTGTGATAGCACAATTTTTAATTCTTCCATTTTCGTTACTATTAAATCTACTCTACTCTTTGGTACTTTTTTATTTTTTGTAATCCTTCAATTTTTTTTAAAAATTTTCTTCTTTCTCTAGAAATTGGTTTCCACAACTAGTCTTCGTTTATATTAAAATCAATGTATATAATACTTTTAATTTGTATTTACCAGCTAAATTACGAGTTTTTTTTAAATTTTTATATTTTTGATTACTAGGATTATAATTATTTCTAATAAATGGAAACTTTAAATTTTCATAATTACTAGGCATATTTAAAGATACTGCGGAACCAAGAGCCATTGAATTTCTTCTACCATCATTATTTGAATTATTTGAATTCTCCGAATTATTAATATTTTGTCCATTTTCATCAGGCTGTTTGGAATCCTTATTATCTACTAAATCATTATTATTTTCTTTATTTTGACCACTAATTATTGGATTTAATTTAAAATAATTACAATCCTCAGGAATATATATCCTATTCGACATTTTTATTTGGTGCCAACTGTTAATAGCTTCGTTGTTGTGAAGCCGGCTGCTATAGTAGGCTTCAGAAACTTGCTGGCTGTGATTACGCAATGATACAGTATAATCATGTTTATCATCAATTTCTACTCCTTTATATTAATGATAGGTTCTAACATCAGAAGAAGATTTACGCCAATGGTAGAGGGTTATGTTTCCTCCTTCGGTATCCAATCCACATTCATCTCGAAAAAAAACGTTTCAAAAATTCGTTGACTTTATGTGAAAAACGTTTACCATCATAATTAAAAAAGAGATAGTCGTTGATGGAATTTAAAAATTTATTTTCTCTAAAATATTTCTGGATACTTTTATCTCTAACTTCTAGTTATTCCTTAAAAAATTTATCATAATATTTTGGTGATAGTATGTAATTTGCTTTCAAATCCTTACGTTTTCTAAAATATCTAAATAGACACTAAATACATCCATTACGAGGATGTTTAAATTCTAATATATCGTTTCTTTTAAGTTTATCTTTAATAATAAAATAAATAAATGTTATAACTAAAATTATATCTTATATAGTTTTTTTTAGAAGCTTGTTAACATAGTTGTGTCGGTTATCATTTCAAACTCGTGCAGCTTTTTGAAATGTGTATAAGGATCCATGAACAATAAAATACAATCAAAGTTCTACGTTTTTATAATTTATCTTGATAGAAAAATATAAATATTTATTGTAATTTACAATCCAGTATATACAAAGGAGAAATTTTGCACTGTAGATTGATTTTGAACTTTTAGGTTTTTTTATTGAAATATATTTATGAAAACATGATAAAGTATAACGTTAACAAACAGCTTCGTACGGTATCCCGTTCTTGAGATACATCGACTTTAATATCAAATTTTAGTACCACCATTTTTCTCCTAGAAGTTAATTTTTTATTTGAAATTTCACAATTAGATATCATTTTTAATACTTATTACATATAAATAATAAAATTCAGCAAAAAAAACAGTCCTGTGATTCAAGAAATCGTCGAAAGTGGTACTTTTTATCCAAAATTTTATCCCTTTAAAGCGACGTATCTCGCTCTGAAAATAAAGTTGAAAACAATTGAAAATATTTCTTTAGCTAGTTTTTTTCTCTACATTTTATAAATATTTCCAAAAAATTGGGTAACTTTGAATATAAATGAACTCAAGAAAAATTTTTTTGGAAATATTTTTCTTGTAAAAATTTTGACTTTAATGTTAAATAAATATACAAATATGTCGAAATTTTAACATTGTTTTTTTGGTAAAGTTATTCAAAAACAAATCTCTATCAAAGACGTAAATAATGTTATCATAATGTTTGAAAATTGCTAAAATAGGACAAATACTTTTGTTCAGACAAAGAAAACAACAATTATATAAGTTTGTTTATAATCAAAATAAATATTCACATACTCTCTTTTTTATTTGAATGTAGAATAATTAGTGAATAAAAAAATGGATTAGTGAGATTAGTAATCGAAAACTCCAAAGGTTAGTAAATCGATGACAATATGGAATAAATGAATATTGCTTATTTGTTTACCTGTTTTATATTTTATTCATAAACCATTTTTTAAATCACTACTAATTGATTGCATGAAACAAATATTAAACACGCATATAGCCATGTTATATATATATATTTTAATATAATAAAGTTTAGTAATAATAAAAAGAATTTCTATTAGCTAAATAGCTTTTCACATAACTTTGCAATAGTTTACCTAGATTATTTTCACATTTTAAATTAGTGAATTCATATTGGGAAAATTTATGGTTATTTTACAGCCCCAGTATTTGTATTAGAATTTTCTAAGATAATTCATTCCTTCGTTTATATAGCGTTTTTTAAAAAGTCTTTCAAAAACCATCTTTAAATTTTAATTTTAGCCCATTGTACATTATCTTATTTTCTATGTCATCCCATTTTTCTTCATTATAATTTTTTAATTTTTCTTGATTTATATTTTATAGTTAAAGCGTTTGAAATTTTTAAAATTCGATGTGCCGTCGTCACATTGTGGAATGTTAGAGCTTTAAGATATTGGTAAAAGTGCTCCATAGTTTTATATTTAATTCCATAACCGTCAAAAATTGTTCCTTCGTAGAAATTACTTAATGGACTCAATTCTTCTCTAACTAATACATAGCTTTTTTTATTACAGTACATGTACTATCTTCTAAAATGATAATAGATTGATTAAAATTATACAAATTTACTGTAGTCCGTCTCTTTTAACTATTAACTTTAATAATTTTTCTTTAATTTATTTGAAGTTGTATACTCTAGTATATAATGTAGAATATAAATGATATATAAACGATAAATTTAGATATGTATGATATATGATATGAATTATATATCATTTTATTACTAATATATTTAATAATAAGGTATTAGACATTGTATTATGTAGGGTAAAATAAAAAAGATAGTGGTTCGAAATTTTTAATTGAATATCTATATCTTGTGATGATTGAAATTATATAAAATTCTACCTGAAATAATTACTCTTTTTTCTGCCATAATAGCAATTGAATCTATAGTATTTATCATTATAACAATTTATATAGAACAAAATTTAATTTATTAACTCTTTCACTGCCGAAGTTTTTTTCCTTTATTTTACGCACTCTTATGTATGTAAAATAGAAATATTGCTTTTACGTAAAATAAACGGTTAACAAATACTTGGTAGTAAATTTGTCAGTAAAATTTAAATAAATAAACT
Source organism: Strongyloides papillosus (assembly GCA_005656395.1). Lineage (NCBI taxonomy): Eukaryota > Metazoa > Nematoda > Chromadorea > Rhabditida > Strongyloididae > Strongyloides > Strongyloides papillosus. Next base: position 119,627 of record SRSI01000054.1, on the reverse strand, counting down.
AAAAATACATGTTTTTCTTATGATTTTATAAAATTCATTTTTGAATTTTATCATCAACTGTTTTTTGTAATTTTTTTTTCTTTGTTTCTTTTTTTAATATAAATAATTTATTAAGAAAAAGTAAATTTATTCCAAAATTTCCCGTCTACGATATAAACAAGCCGCAGCCTCGCTTCGCTCGTCGCTGCTTGCCCGCAGGGCAGAACCTTTTTTCCATAAACAGCAACTCTCTGCGCTCGTCGCTACTTACTCGCAAGAAATTTTTAAAATATTTAGAATTTAAAAAACTCAAAATCTTTTGTTTTATAATAACATACATTTTAAAATTCCAAGTAATATTTTTGTATCTCATAATATTAGTAATTATTATTCAGATTTTATAGGCTTTTGAACATTAAAAGTTTATAAAACATATCAAAATCGTTTTATTACATATCCTCATGATTTTAAATTCATTTGATATTTTAAGTTTGAATAAATTTTAACAAATTTTTAATATAAAAACTAAGAATAATGTTTACGTTAGACTTCTAATTAGTATTAATATGAAAGTTTTAGATTATTAAAAATGATAAATTTTAAAAATATAGATTAGTTTTAAGTTTGGCTAATTTTTAAAATATTAATAATATTTGAGGCTGATCATAAGTATTTCATAATTATTGAACTTAAAATAATCCAATTTTTGCGATTGTTATTTTATATTTTCGCATTTTGGTTACATAGTAAAAAATACCTTTATAAATTTAATGCGTAGTTTTTATTTTGTTTTATATTTGTTTGAAAAAAAAAACTTTTTAAAATGTATTATAAAGATTATAACACAAATTTTTAATGTATTTAAAATGATAAAAATATTTCTCAAAGTTGATAAGATAAAAAATAAATCAAAATAATAACTCGGAAACGTTTCGTATTAAAAAATTTATATAGACTTTAAAAAAATATAAATATATTTAAATCAAAGTATTGTTAATTTTTTTAATAAAATATTATAAAATTTACTTTTAAAATGCCTTGATGATTAGTTTCAACATATAAATTTAGGTAACTTTATTTTCCAGTTTTTATAAATCAAAACAAAACTTTTAGGTATTTTTACATTTTTTAAAAAATAAGCATGTGCATCGCTATATCATAAATTTGCAAACATTTTTTCAAAATTTTAATATGCGTGGCTAGATTGCGTTATTTTGAGACAATTTAGTTTAGATCATTTTTACATAAAAATATTTAGAGGAAAAAATCTATTCTATTCTAGAATAAATGGTATTTAATAAAAATTTTGTTAAATCTCAAAAAGCCAAATATAATTTGATTTTAATTTTTTTACCATATCTTAATAATTGTCATATATTGCACTGATTGAAAAAAATCCCAATCTGCACAAAAATTACATATAATTAAATAAAAACCAATTTTTTCACCTATCCTATCTACTATGCTCTTAAAAATATAAATTGATATTTAAAATTGTTTAAAACAATTAATCCAATGACTTTTATGAATTGTTGTTTTTTGTTTTCCTTTCAAAAAATTAGTTGTTCTTGTAATTTTTTTATTTTGGGGAGATTACAAATTTTAATATTATTCTTACTGAAGTAGATGTATCTCAAGAGCAAAAATTCAAATGAAGCTAATATTTATTTTTTCTGTTCAACATATTTAAAATACATTTTTATTTTAATAAAAAAAAGTGCATGTAACGAAAAACCTTTAAGAGGCAAAATTTTCCTCTGAGATATAGGGGAATTTTCGATGACTTACTATTTTCTTGTATCGACTTTTTTGTGAATTTTATTGTTTGTGCGTAACAACCATAAGAAATTGCACGTACCTGTGAAATTTCTAGTTTTTAGGATCATTTTAAAAGAGTTTTAAGGAATCAAAACATCTCAAGATTATTCTCATTTATATAGATGTATCAAGAACGAAAATTCAAATGAAACAATATTTATTTTTTCTATTCAACATATTTAAAATATACATTTTTATTTTAATAAAAAAAGCGCATATAATGAAAACCATTTAAAAAGTAAACTTTTCCTTTGAGATATAAGGAAATTTTCGATGACTTACTAATTTTGGGATTGGACTTTTTTTGCAAATTTTATTGTTTGTACGTAAACAAACCATAAGAAATTGTACGTACCTGTGAAACTTTAATTAAAAAATCAATATCTCAGGGCAAATTGAAGTACTAAATTTTGAAATTCCATACCTTTAAATTTATATATCTTAAGAATGCGACTTCGTATGAAACTGATTTTTACCTGATTTTAATCTCATTTTCTTAAATATATATTGAAAAAAACCAAAAAAATTGAAAAATTATTATTTGACTTAATTTTTTCCTCTTTGCGTATAGAGAATAATATGTGTCAATATAATATTAAGAATTTTCATATAAGCGGTATTTCTCTTAATTACAAATGAGTTTTAAATTAATTTCTAAAAATCTTTAAATATTTAGTTACAAAGTCTTTGTGAATCATTGCATTGCTATTTATATTTATGTATTAGTTGTTTTTTTACATTATATTTTAATAATATTTGTTATCTACCTCAATTAATAATTTGAATTTTAAAAATTTTCCTAATAAGCAAATTGGAAAAACGTCACTGGGCAAAAAATCTTGAAAATTTTCATAGGTTATTTCAGATTATCTCAAGAATGGATTGAGATAAATTAATCGTTAATATTTCAAAATGTGTGCAAGAAGATTCCCTCGACCTGTTTTTGAGCTTTCGTCAATACCTGTTCATTTTCTAGATTTTTTTTTAAAAAGAATGAAGAAAAAATTTTTTTCAAAAAAAAAATTGACCGAATATAATTGAGAATATCTCGATAACGAATGATCGGATAAATCTCAAGTATATGCCATTCGATAGAGAATGTTTTACTGAAAAAATGTTGTAACTAATGCAATATGAAATTTAAAAGTTTTAGAATATTTATTACCGAGTAAACACGCAATCCGATTTTTTTGGTTTTTTTGTAATCACCCGCGAAAAGAAAACTTATACTCAAACTTTATCAATTTTCTTGGGACTATACTTAAAATGTAGAGAAAAGAGATGCGCAAAATGGTTTTTTTTTGTTTTTTGAAAAATTTATTCTGTACTGAGATAATCCGTTTTGAAATCCCAAAATTTTGTTGTAAAAAAGCATTCTTGAGAAATCTCGATATCTCAAGAATGAAAAACTCAAATCGAACAATTTTTTGCAGGCATGTTCTAGATCCAAAATTACATGTTTCTGCAAATTTTCAGATTAAAGTAACTATTTTAAAGACTTCAAATAGGTGACCATATTTGTCTTTTTTCCATGTTTGGAAGAGTATATCTTAAGAATGAAACTTAAGAATGAAGTGATATTGTACGGTTTGATAAGAAATTAAATGTACTAAGTATATTTATCATCAAAACTTTAAAAATCGAAAATCATTTTCTGACGAAATTTTCTCCTCTAATAGGTTGTTGATAACCACTACACATTAAAATTTTTGTTCATGACGTATATACGCGTCGTCCGGCAGTGAAAGAGTTAAAGACAGTAGACAAAAATCTTAATCAATTGCAGACAAGATTGAGTGACTTTAGTGTCACTAATGCTATAGTCGATAAAAAAAAGAAAAAATTACAAGACAATAAAAATTTAGAGACTAAAATATCTGTTAAAGATCTTCGCCATTATTATTTTGGTAATTTTTCTTTCGACATTCAAGAATTAGATAAATATACTTTAAAGTTATGCATAATCGAGCCAAAATATGATGAGCTATTTTCCAAGGGTTCATTTCTTGCATACAAATGTAATCAATCGACATTTAAATGTTTTATTGGAGTTGTTAAAAGTGTTGTCAATATAGACACAAAAATTTGGTTTTTCATAAGACGTAGGCAACGCCTATCTTTTGAACGAATATATATACCAAGATCTTATAACTTAATAATCATTACTCATTGTTACTTCTTATATTATTGCATAATATCTTACTATCGCAAATAAAAGCTTATATTATTTCTAAATATAGAAGCCTAGAAAGACTTACTAGGTTAATTAAGATTAAATCGACAATATTAGACAAATTTTCTAGTCAATTCAAATGATAATATCATAAATCAAAGAAAATACAATGTTTTTTAACTATTTCTGTCCTGAAAAATACTTGAAAAGAAAAAAAAAAGATAAACTATAGGCCTACGAATTACTTTGGTAGAGAAACTAGTCATCTTGTTATCATTGACAAAAATGCCTTTTTGTTTAAGTGACTAATTATTAATACGCCAAGTAAAAAATCATATTGTTATCCAATAATTGTTCCATTTGAGCATAATTAATTTTTATAAATTAAAATTGCTACATTATTTTTTTAAGTGCTAATTTCATAAATTTTTTAAAATTTTTCCAACTTTACTGCATATTATCTTAGTTCTTTATACGAAATTAAAAATTTTTCCATAATATTTGTTTACATACAAGTAGTAAAATTTTGTCAATAATATCAAAATTAAGTATTCTTCTTTTTCGGTAGGGCCATTTTTAAAATTATTTTTTTGTTAATAAAAAGTGATAATATGATAAAAAAATTAATTTAAATTGATTAAATGATACCTTTTTAATGATAATGAGGAGAAAATCCAAAAAATAAAATAGTTTTAAAACATAAAAAACCAAAGAAATCATTTTAGTTAGTTCGTTCGTTTTACTACGCTAAATTTAATTATTTGTATCAATTTGTGGAATCTACCAGCAACTAAAGAAGATGCCAATGCCTTCTTGCAGGAACATGTCTTTTTACCAAAAGAGAGAATTTGTCCTGAAAGACACCAAATGAAGCTCTATATAGGGCAAAAAATTCAATGAAACTGCAATTTGCGCACCTGCCACAAAGAAATAGTTGTGAAAAATGGCACATGGTTTAGTGACAGCAGACTGGAGTTTGTAACTGCAATCAGATTTATCTAATACTGGAGTGCGGAGCTTGTCTCTATCAATTTTTGTGAGAAACAGCTCCAAATAAACCATAATACAGCAGTAGACTGGTGCAATTTCATAAGAGAGATGTATGTGGGTTCAACGCAACACATGAAGGCCCAGAAAATTGGAGAACCGGAAAAAATTGTGGAGATAGATGAGTGCCTCTTCAGTAAAAGGTAAAATCACTGTAGTCGATTTCTACCACTAGTATGGATTTTCGGGAGAGTATGTTGTGAAACTGGTGAATGCTTCCTGACTGCAGTTTCGAACAGAAGATTTAAGACCCTCACCAGTGTCATTTTGGAGAGAATTGAAGAAGGCTTAACGATTTATTCGAATTGTTGAGGTCGTTTAAGACCAGTGAACTTGAGGTTCAGGGTTTTGAACACTTATGAATTAACCACAAATACAACTTTATGGACCCTGAGTCTGGAGCTCACACGCAGACAGTAGAAAGAATGTGGAGCAGTGCGAAATGGAGGAATGAGAAACAGAGAGGTATAAATAGAAATATGCTAGACAGTTATCTTGTTGAGTCCATCTGGCGAAAAAATAATAAGGAAAGAGATTTTTTCATAAAGACGCTTCAAGATATTGCTGCATTGTAGCCTTCAGAGCTAAAAATTAAAAAGGAGAAAAAGTGAATCTTGTAAAAAACATTTCCCTCTATTTGCGTAGTTAATAAAAAAGTAAAAATTTTATTAGAATGAAACTGGGGTTATAGCAATATAAAAAGAATGATAATTAATAATCCCAATGACAGGTGAACAGGTAATCAGGATAGGACTCATTGAGCTAACAATCCGTTCAGGATTCATCCATTCTTACTTCTCCCTCCTTTAAAATTTTCCAGTGGCCTAATTTTTAGAACAGGTCTTTTGATCATTGAGTTTTCCTTCGACTTAATCATAACAGTATCATCATTTTCGTTAACACTTTGAAGAATACCAACAGCAGTCTCAGGTTTTCCTTGTTTGTAGATTCTATAAGCCACAGGGTTGTTAACATATTGGAGAGTTTCTAGCTTGAGATTTTTCAACTTAATATCTTCAGGATCTCTTGAAATGCCATGAGTAGAAAAAGCAAAAATCAGATCTCTAGGTCTTTCACCAGTACTTGAATGTTTAGTTCTATTATAATTCCTAGTCACAACCGCCACCCTTCTTTGAAAACTATTCCTTCCGCGAAATGTTGACTCATCTTTCTTGAGAAGAGCACGAAGTGTTCGAATAACACGTTCAGCAACACCATTTGAAGTATGTTCATTCGGGATAGTTGATTCAAACTTAATTTCTGGGAATTCTTGGATGAGTTGTGGGCTAGTAAAAGACTTGAAATTATCAGCACGAATAGTAATAATAGGGCAATCAAGTTGATTCTGAATAGAGTGCAGAGCAGTAATAACAATGTTAGTAGATTGTGATTCAGTGACAACCGTCCATAGGTATTTCGAAAAACCATCAATCATTACTAAAACATAGTGATTCTCTAATAAGGCAAAGTCAAGATAAAGTATTTTTAGCACAGTCGTAGGGGTTGTTCTTAATTTCTTCTTTCTCTTAAGTGGGTTGTTTTGGTTGCAGATCGGACATTCTTTTATTAAGATAAGTAACTTTTCCAAAACTTCCAGTACCATATAGTGTGACAACTTAAGTTCATGAAGATGTTCGATAACATAGTCTTTCATTTTTGAATAACAGATATGTGATAGCTTCTTATGATACTCATCAAATAATTCTTGTGCCAATAGTTGACTTTTTGAATTGTCAGTAGATACAGTTAAATGATGGGATTCGAGAGATTCATACGCAAACATCCGGCTTAACAGGTCTGATAGAGAGTTACTCTTTCCATTAATGTAATGTATCTTTATTGAATATGAAGAAATGGCATCGATCAGGTCAGCATATCTGGGGGTAACGTTATGTTCTAAAACCTTCTCCAGTGGTTTATGGTCAGAATAAACAGTCAGTTCTTCTTGAGATATAAGTGGAGCAAAGAAGATTAAAGCTTTCTTTATGCCATACAATTCGAGATACGTTGCAGCACGAGCTTTCTTGGTTGAAGATAACATTTCAGAATAATAACAGATCGGTACATATTCCTTTCTAAATAAAACTTCTTCATTCTCGGGATTGTCAGATTCTTGTAACAGTACAGCTCCAATGCATAATTGGGATGCGTCGACTTCCATAATAACTTTCTTTGAGTGATCACGAAGTTGTATGCGAGGCTTACTGTATACCAAGTTGATTATTTCATGATAAGCTTGAATTGTAGATTCAGTCCATTGAACATGTTTTGACGAGCGTTGACGAGTGAGAAAATACAGGTCTGTAGTCTTTTCAGCATATTTTGGAATTGATATTCTATAATAATTGAGAGTTTGTAACCATTTGTATAATATAACTTTTGATGTAGGTAGAACTTTCATTTTCTCTGGAACACTATCTGGTTCAGGATACATGTCTTTACCAGAAAACTTCCAGCCTAAGAAACATATTGTTTGATGAATAAAATGACATTTTTCCCAATTTAATTTGACTTTACGTTCATTGAATAGTTTGCATAATTCCCACATAACACGTTTATGTTCTTCTGAATCAGTATTACTAAGAACCAATATATCGTCCAGATACACGATAATAGCATGTAGATTTTCGTCAAATTCTTGTCGTAACGGTAATACAAGATCTTCCATAAGGTTTTGATAAATGATTGGTGCGTTGATGGAGCCTTGGGGCAGTTTTGTAAATGTAAATCGTTGATGTAAGAATTGAAAATTGTACATATGAAGATCACTTTCAGCGAGATTAACTTGATTATATCCAGATCTGAGATCAACACAAGGGGCAAATTTAAACATGTGAAAAGAGTTGACAAGAGAAGTTGTTTTTCTATTTTCAGTCCATAACTTTCGAGTACGATTATTAACTGGTCGACAGTCAATAATAAAACGTTTTTCCTTTGAATGAGGTTTGTCAATAAGATAGTGATTGCAGATCTCTAAAGATTTGGTTGTTTTCAGAATTCCTTGGTCTAACATTGATTGAATTGTTTCTCTTTCACCCGGTAATGGATACTTACGATTGAATACTTTGTAGTCTTTGATAGGATTGGTAGTTGTAAAATCTTGAGGAGGTGCCGTTGCAAAGCCTTCACCCACATCATACATATGCTGGGATATTAATGATGGGAAGGTTTTCTCTAATTTAGATTTAAACTCAAGTTCATCTTGTGACTTATCTTTTAGAACAAATTGACAGTTTTTATCATTAAAATCAGGTCTGTAAGAAAAAGTAGATGTACTGTAGTCAATTATGATTCCAAAACTAGCAAGAGCAGGTCTACCAAGAAGTAGTTGAGCATAGTTAGGAGTTGGACCAGAATAGAGTTGATTTCGGCTACACGTGATACGAGATCGATCATTGATTTGTAGAGATACAGGAGATTCAACTAATACCATTTCACATTTACCCGCGAGTGTAGTAATACTTTCAACGTCATTTGAAACACATAAATCAAGCTGTTTAGCTAAGTCCGTATTAATGATACTAACATCAGATCCACCATCGAGAAGAGCAGTAGCAGATAACCCATTTACAATAACCGTAGCAAGAACTCTAGGAGATTCAGGTCTGTTAGGTGCTTTGTTGTTTAAGTCCAGAGGAGGCTCTCTGGACCCCGTTAGTTTAAATGAACTTCATTGGAGATTGGTCTTCCAGTAGCATCACCTTCAACTTCAGTTTTGATAGGACGTCTTGAATAATCACCTGGTGGAGCACCTTGTTTCTTTCTTTTACACTGATCACTAGTATGTCCCAAGATTTGGCAATGATAACACTTAATAGACTTAAAACGAGAAAAAGAAGTGTATCTTGAGAACTTACCAGCGTTAGCAGTTTGTCTTCTTATCTTTTCGTCATCATACCGATGAATCAGATCTCTAAAAAGCGTAACAGGATTTCCATCGAAATCTCTAACATATTCGTACAGATCTTTATAAGAGGCGAGTTGACATTTTAGACGATCTTTGATAGAATTCAATTTATCAGCTTCAGGGTAGTTGGCTAAGACGATTTCAGCGAGATGTTCAAATTGGAGTAAGGATTCTTCAAACGATTTCATGTCGATCTTGAACTTGTAGTACTTATCAGAGGCAAGTGTGTCAGAGTAGCTAGATGGGAAAGCATTTCTGATCTTTGTAGAGTAAGATTGGAAAGTTTCAGCCACAGCGACAGGTGGTAACAAACGTCTGGTGACTTGTTCAACACGTTGACGGAGTACGTTGATCTTAACTCTATCTTGAGTAATACCATCTAATTCAAAAGCTTCATTTAAAGATTCCAAGAATTGTTCGACACGTTGAGTTTGGTCACGATGATTGAATAAGGTAACAGATAAGCAAAAGTCGTAAGATTGACGTTGAGCCATGGTTGGTTGAGCCATAGTAGTATCGTTAGATTCTATTTCGGACAGGACTGTAGAGATAGCGCGAGACAGTCTAGTAGGATCACTATGATGTCTCTTTGTACGAGCAAAGATATCTTGTCGGTCAAGTGATTTGAAATCGATATGTTGATATTGATCTAGCGATGAGAGGGTATTGAGTACGTCCTCTATTTGAGTATAGACAAATTGGTCAGATTCTGAAATATTTGGCGATTCCAGAATGTGAATTGATAACGATAACGTAGCAAGCTTCTCTTCTGTAAGTTGTATTGACGACTAATCCAGTAAAAATTTCGTCAATCACTTACTTCTAAGAATTGCTAACTTCAGCAGTGTGTAAATCAAAAGTAGATAAAACGTAAATCTGTGTAGCTGTGAGCCTTCAGTGGCGTAGCGTGTAACAGAGTGAGAGCAGTAGTAAAACAAAAAGCGATAAAATGCAGGTCTGTGTAGCTGTGAGCCTTCAGTGGCGTAGCGTGGAACAAAATAAGAGCAGTGGTGACACAAGTAAAGATAAAAAGTTGATCTGTGTAGCTGTGAGCCTTCGGTGGCGTAGCGTGGAACAGAAATAGGCTGTAGAAAGACCTTCACAAAAATTGATAACTCCCGCAGCGAGTAACCCAAAAGTAGTAATAAAATGCAGATCCGTATAGCTGTGAGCCTTCAATGGCGTAGCGTTGGACAGAAGTAGGGCTTCGGAGAGACCCGTGAAACACAATAGAATAAAAGTACTGTCCACAAAACAGTAAAAATTTTATTAGAATGAAACTGGGGTTATAGCAATATAAAAAGAATGATAATTAATAATCCCAATGACAGGTGAACAGGTAATCAGGATAGGACTCATTGAGCTAACAATCCGTTCAGGATTCATCCATTCTTACTAAAAATTTAAAATTTTTTTTTTAATATTCAAAAATAATAGTTTAAAAATGACTTTACCGAAAAGTAAGAGTACCAAAAATTATCAAAAACACTTTTTTAAACTTATATTCAACCTATGAAACACACACAAAAAATATTGGGTTCTTGAGAATAATAGTTTATTTGTACTATCGTTTTTTAGATAAATCACATATGGTATAATGCAGTTAACCAAGTGTCTATATATTTGAGTTTCGGCAGCTGATATGACTTTGGAAATGAAAATAATTTGTATAAATCTCCTGTTGAAGAATTTATCAAAGAAAAATTTAGGTGTGTCTATATGTTGTTCATGACTCATCGAGACAACTTTCTCAATGATAAAATGTTTCAAATCAGGTAAATAAATTGTTCCTACATTCATTAAAGATATTCGAAGTGATCATATGTTATGACCATAATATCTGCTTTCAAAAATGTTTAAATATTGTGGCCCAATTTACAGTTCCAGCTAATGTCAAAACATAAGCGTTGGGTATTAGATAACGAAGTAATGAACTTATTCCTTAGCAAATAACTGTTGTAAAAGTAACAATGAATACGAAAGCCTTATCATTTTGACATCGACCTGTATTCATACTTGTTTTATCTATATCATCAACAGTATTTTTCGAGTCATCGTCATCGATAGTCGCTGTATTGGTAGTCCTACATTCAGTATTTTCATTATTAACAATTTTATCGGTACACATGGTAGTTATATGGCTTCTATTTTCTATTGTAATCATCAGTAATTATTAAAATACAACAAAAAAAGTTAAATGATTATAGATATGACAAATGTATCTGACAAACTATCATTGTTTTGCTGATTCTCTCTTCCCTTGATACAAGAATATCTTGTGAAAAAATTTCATCGTTTTGATAAGGTCATTTTTCTTTAATTTCGGACCATTGCGTTATTTTAATTTTTTCATTACGTTTTCCTTTGTATTACTATAATTTATCATTCCGTAAATATAATACTATAGAAATAAAAAAATGAAATATTTTCTTAGAAATTAGGCAACACGCCAACTCACCACTGGCCAGTATAGAGGATGACAATAAGTTGACTCGGTTGTTTTGCTTTTTTCGACATCTGTTTTAACACTACAATATGTATCAATTTGGACTAAAGTTACTTTGTATTACATACAGGGTGTCTCATAATTAACTCCCTACCTGCGAGCGTTAATAACTTTTTTATATAAAGAGACAACAACGTGAAATTTTATAAATTAATAGAACTAAGAGACAATATTTTTTATTTTTTTCTATTTTTAAAAAATTATGGTCCCATAGGACTTATGGTCATTTAAAAAAAATGTGTTTTTTTTGTCTTTATGAGTACGTAACTTTTTTATATGAAGAGATATTGGGATGATTCTATTACAGATCGAAAGCTCAACTTCTTTTGTACTAGAATCTTTAATATGATAAATATTGATTTTCATTAACATTGTTTAATTTTTAATTAAAACAAAAAAAACCACGATTTTTGCCAAAACTTCTTGTTTTTTTTAAAATTAAAGCTTATTGAGAAAATTATCACAAATGTTTTATCATTATTTTGATAGAGTTAACGAAGCTCTATCGAATGAGTATAATGCTATTAAAATCTAAGGACATTGACGAAAGTTATGATTTACCAAACATTACAAATTTCGTACTTTTGCTAAAAAATTAAGTTACAAACACTATTTTTTCTAACATATTTAATAACTAATATTATTATTATCATCAATAAAGCATGCTAATTTACAGTATATTGCATATTTGACCAAAAAAATTCCAATAATTTTTATCACTTTAATTTTGAAAAAAATAATTTTTCTTAACATTTATTACAATTTATCTGCATTTTATACTATTTTACATAATAATTACTCTATAAGAGAATTTTTATGCATCTTACAAAAATATCATATTTTCGATCTTGTTCTCATTGGATTTATGTTCGAAATATAAACTGTTAGGAATAGAAAATAAAAAAATATTTCAACTACTTTTAATAAAGAATAATTATCGATGTTGAAAAATTTAAAAAAAACAACACACTTTTTTCAAATACTAAATAAAATGAAAAATTAGACTATTTTTGAACTGTCATAAGTTTCTTGAATTTTAATCTAAACAAATATAATTACATTTTTTTAATAGAACTTCGTTAATCCTATTAGAATAACGTTAAAGCTTTTGTAAGGATTTTCTCAATGAGCTTTAATTTTAAAAAACTACGAAATTTTGGGAAAAAGCGTGATTTTTTTTTTAATAAAAAATTAAATAGTATTAATCACACAAAAAAAAAATGGGACACACATTTGCGTAAAATGTAATAAATTTGTCCCACCTAATAAAATTTGAATTTTCTTGATTTGCGATAATTTTAACGCAATTATTTTTTACAAAAAATCAAGGCAATAATTAAAATAAATTTTTATATTTTATTGTATTTATTTTAAAACTTAAGTTATTTTTTACAATACATTTTAAAATACAATATTAGAATTTGACTTATTATAAGATTAAAAAATGCTTTTATAAAGAGTATTTATCGATATATGATAGTATTTTTTAGATATTCTTTAATTGTTTGAATAACTATAAATAAGATTTTTATAAAAAGTTATATTAATCTGATTACTCAACTTTTTTATACTGTTTTTCAAGATCATCTTTAAAAGTCAAACTGATTAAAAGTTTTAAAACATTATACGTTTTGTTCATAGTAAAAAAATTTCTAAATATTTTAATTTAAATAAGAAAAATAGCAAGTACTAAGATAATATTTTCAATAAACATTACTTTGTATGGTTAGATAATTATCACTCTTTCTTATTGTTGTTGTAAAATTTTTAAATTTACTGGTGTTAACGGGTTGTTTAAAAGAATGATTTTTGTTAAAACGTTAACAACTTTACACGAAATTGACTTCTGATAACTCACTTCATAATATATTATAAAAACAAATTAGATTCTAAAATAGGTGTAATATTTTTAAAATTTCTAAGATTAAATAAATGTTTCATTACTTCAAAATATTAAAAGTATATATTTATGTAAAAAAACGACCAAATTTATGCGAAAATCTAACATTTTGCGTCATTTAAAACATTTTTGTTGTCACCTGATATTTTTAAAATTTGAATAAATTTTGACATTTCAAAGTGGTGGGACATTTTATTGCATTTTATGTAATAATGTCAAAATTTGTCCCATTTTTTTTGTGTGATGAAGTTCAATATTTATGATATTGAGGATTCTAGTACAAAAGAAGTTAAGCTTTCGATCTGTAAAAGAATCATTTTAATATCTCTTCATATAAAAAAGTGACGTACTCATAAAAACGTAAAAATCGCTTTTTATTAAAATAGTCATAAGTCCTGATGAGACCATAAATTTTTAAAAATAAAAAAAATAAAAAATATTGTCTCTTAGTTCTATTAATCTACAAAATTTCATGTTTTTATCTCTTCGTAAAAAAAAAGTTATTAGCTGTCGCAGGTGGAAAGTTAATTATGGAACACAATGTATATGCAACTTTTTTTATTTTGACACAATCAATACAATCAAAAAGATTCTTCTTACTATATATTTATTACTATTAAAGATGCTTAATATTAAAAACGTCAAATTTCCTAACGTCTTCAGTCAATTCAAAGTAAACATTAATGGAAACAACAATCACTCTTTGGGAACAGGATTTAACACTGAACTAATCAAACTTAAGGAAATCGTCGAAAAGAAAGTTCCTTGTCATCGTGTAGGAACTATGTACGCCCTAAGAGCTGCAACTTTATGTGAAAGTATATCTTTCAGTGAAAATTGTGAGAAAGCTAAAGTAAAAAAAGACAAGGTTGAAGTAGAAATGGACTTCGAAGATGTAAGTTTTAATTTCTATCTTTATCCTTAAATTTTTAGTACAACAGTGTTTTTAACATAGAAAATAAAATTAAAAGAGAAAAAAAGAATGGCGGACTACCACTTTTCATCGAATTTAAAGTAAATCGTGCGGTTATTATGCGATATATCATTAAAGAAATATTACCAATTGATAATCTTTTAAAATACGAGGAATTATTCAAACTAGAAATGGAAATCATGAAAACAGCTTAGTATCATAAATTATTTAGCACTAAGAAAATAGATTTAGTCTCTGAAGATAGTGGATTCAGTCAAGCAGAATTTAAAATTTAGGAGAAAGAAGAAGAAAAAACATCAAAACCAACAACAACCATGAAAGCACCAAGCTAATTCGACAGAGATAGTATGTTGTCATGTCGTAGAATTCAAAGTGACTCTGTCAATACATGTTCAAAAAAACGTAAAGGTCCTGAAGTTCATTCAACATCTTTTAAAAAAGAAAGAAAAGAAGAACCACAACTTAACCTATCACTAACGTCTTCAGACATCGATGACAAAGAAAATCTTGAAAATTCCGAATTTTCACAATCTCTTGTTATTAATGTTGTCGAAGCAACTATCAATTCTTTTGGAGAAGGTTCAGTTAATATCTCAACAATAAAAGAATTCTTAGGAATAAAGCACTCGGAATTTTCATTTCACTTGTTAAGATTGACTGACCAATACGACCTTTTTGATAATATGAAGAAAATAAAAAGAAAAAACTGAATCTACTTCTCCTATACCCTATGATGAATAAAATTAATAATTTTTATGTCTATCTGTCTAGATATTTATTTTATATAAAGTTATAACATTTTTTGATAAACTTAAATAAAACTAATATTATAATATCTTTTTTATTTTAGTTACATGCAATAACTTTTGATAAAATATCTATTATTACATTACGTTAAAAAAATATAAATCATAAATTTTTTATACCTATGTTCTATTGTTTTATTTTATAACTTTTTAAATTTAAATATATAATTTCTTAGTACAACATTACAAAAAACAGTTTTTTAAAATGAATCTTAGAAAAATTATTAATATGAATCAATAATCAGTAAAATGAAAAAACGTCATAAAACTATATTAACTTTAGAATAATACTCTTTGTAACTAATAAAAATACACAAATTTGTTAGAGAAAATTACGGATATTTGATCTTACTAACTAAATTATATACATTCTATTTATTATAAATATATTGAAATTAGAAAATAAATTGTTTATTAAGAAAACTACATTCAGCTACACATCAGTTCTAATATATATATTGATCTATTAATATGAGAATAAGAACACCTTTTAAAAATGATTAATGAACATATAAGTCACATTATAACACTTGTTAAGCTATCTAGGTAAGACATTGCCTATAACCAGAATTTGAACTATATCCTTTAATAGTCTTTCTTACATATATATTTAGTACTATTTCATCACCAATTTTTCTGTATGAATATATAAAAACATTTGTTATGGTACAACATTTTCGAAATCCATCTATATTACATCTTGTATATTATTCAGATATCAGTATTTCAAAATTTCTACTTGCAATAGGTTTCTTAACAATGGATATATTGAAAAGTAAGTTAAATCTAAAGATTTTTTATATAAAATATTCATTTTTTATTTTAGATAAGGGTTTCACTCATTTTAACAAGAAATTTGTTTACTTCAAGGGACAAGACAGCTGGTTTTTAAACTTCAACACATGTACTTTCTAAGATTCCTTCACAAATCAAACATTCAGAAGCGTAGAAGAATACTTTCAGTATGTCAAATCCATAACTTTCAAAGACTATGACACAGCAAAAAAAATCATGATGCCATCTAACCCATTCAGATGCAAACAACTTGGAGGAACAGTAAAAAACTTTAACCAAGCAGCCTGGTACCAAAAAAGAAATGAAATTATGACGAGGGGATTAAAGTTAAAGTTCTCAACTCAACAGTATAATGATCTCTTGAGAATACACTATATTGATAAAAACAACCAATGCAAAAGAACATTTGTCGAGATATCCCAATCATGCTACTGGGGTTGCAAAATTGACGTTCTCACAAGTAACGACGATATCACTGACTACGGGAGAAATACTTTAGGCTTGATGCTTACTCAAGTAGCAGAAGAATTTTTAAGAATAATTTTTAAGCATAAACAATTTTCTTAGTTGTTCAATTATTTATCATTTATTATAAATAGAATTTAGTATATTCTCATCTATCTATTTTACGTTTTATGACCACGTAATCTTCAGTAACAATTTACTAAAAAAATTATGTTAAAATATTAGAATTATCAGAAAATTTGAAGAAAAATTTATTATATTAAGTGAAATAATGATGAAATCTTATGGTTTCGAGGGGAATTAAGGTTTATATAAGGTGTAGAAAGGGATGATTTCTTCATTGCTATTTGTCATTTTTAATTATTATGTCATCTTCTAAAATAATTATTGTCCGTGTAATTTATTTATGCTTTTATTGTTATTTGAATCCCATTATTTATTTAATTACTTTTATTTATTATAGATAACTGCGACCTATTTAGAGGACCACATTTAACGTATTGTAACCCTATTAACTTTTAAAGTTCTAAATAAAAGTATATTTATATTTGCTAGTGGTAATTATTTCTCTAACAGGTGGAATCGCCAGTAAGGCATTAACTCTATTTTTCACTATCATATATATGTATATATATTTTTAAAATAAGAGGAGTACTGTCTACGAAAATTCCGTACAAGACCACTCCCATGATATCAAAAAAATTAATATTAAAAATTGAAAAATCAATAAGAACGATAAGGAATCATTTTCGACCCTTTCAAAAAAACATTTTCAAAATCAAAGAAGATGTACCCAATAAAAAATCGTAAAAATTCCCCAAAATAACAATTTTATATTTTTTAACTAAAATCTCCCCCTAAAAAATACTCTTAAAAAAGTTTTTTTTAACAATCTATTAAAACCATAATTATTTTTGAACTAATATCGACTGTCTTTTAAAATAAAATCAAAAAAATTTTTCAATACAAAAAAGTTTGATAAGAAATTATCGCCTGAGGACAATTTTAATAATACCATCATATCCCCCATAATCAATAACTTATATCCCATATACCAAAGTTGCACCAAATTTTCAATAAAACCCATAATAAAATTCATTTATCAATAAAAAATTTTTCACTAAATAAAATTTATTAAAAACAAAATTCAATGTGTTTGTTAATAATATAACAAACACAACAATTTGTGTATATGAATAAGATTTTATAATATAAAAGTTTCTAAACTACCAATTTATTTAAAGCTAATAAATAAAAAACGTTTTTACTAGTTAAATATAATTTAATTATCTAGAGCATGATTGTATATTTGTAAGATTATAGAAAAATTGATAACAGTTGCAATAATTTTAACAGGAAGCTTATTTTCAAACTTTTTTTATATACTAAGCAATTAAATTTTTCTAATTTTAATAATAGTTATACTATAAAGATAAAAAATAAAAAGAATTTTATTAGTATTACTGTTTATTGTTGTTTATTATTTTTATTACTACTCAAATTTATCTTTTATCAACTGATTAATATTTGCTTTTAAAGATGTGTTTATAATACATTTATATATAATATTTGTACCACAATAATTGCCATTAATGAAAGTTTGCATCATTTTTAAAATTTCATGTTATTACACAATTCATAAATAACAAAAAGTTATATAAGTTAGTAAGATAAAAAATGTGTCATAACTATAAGATTTATACAGATTAGACACATTACAATACAAAAAACTCATTGTAAATAGATATTTTTTCAGTGTCGAAAAAGCAAAATAGCAGTGGTGTATCGACGGACTGCCTTAGAAGTTTTGTATTAAGATCCTGATACAGATTTTAAGTGGTATAGCAAATTGTATATTTTTCTACTATAAAGTTGAAATTACAGCTGAAGAATACTTGCTCTCTCTTTTTTTTCGTTGAAATAGCCGTAAATGTAAATTTTATATAAAATAATATGTGCTTTTATTATATTTGTTTGTTTTTGTAAATTGTAGATGCGATCGATGATAAGAACATGACAATTAAAATTTCTCAACTTCAAGGAGGCTTTTACATTCTTAGAGGAGTAGCAGTCTTTGTATTGATTGTCTGTAAGGGATAGTGGGTTTATGCTAAGAAAAGGCACTGACAATTCAAACGTTATCTTGAAGCTCTAATGGTACATATGTTGAAAGATTCTTAGTACCCCTTTTTTATCTCTCACTTATTTCAACAAACAAATATAAATATTTTTTGTAAATAATTGTACTTGTTAATATTATTAAAAATAAACTGTTATATTATTAATTTGATGTTTAACTTTTCTTTTAATAGTACAAAATATCTTCTTTTTTTATAAAAGGTTGTTCCAAATCATCAAAAAACATTTACAAAAAGTACAAGTTCTTGACAAAATACATTACTACTACTAACAGTACTAACAGTTAAACTTCTTCGGACAGTTAACAGGGATAGAATTCTTATGATAATATTCGTAAATTACATCTGCTGATATCTGTCATGAATCACTTATGTTTTTTGTTATTGTCTAAGTTTTGTAAAAAGAAAGAACGGTGAAACAATTCAAAATATAAATAAAATTACAATATAATAATGTTTTTAAGATGATAATATAAAAAGGGTATTGTTATGTTAATTAAATAAAAAGTGGAATTAATGTAAATTTTAAATGATATAAATGTATGAAATTTAAAGCAATAAGTGCTCAATGAATAAACAGAATATAATGTGGTGATAAAATAAGGTATATCATCAAAAAGAAATAAAAATATAAATTAAGAAAGGGAAAAGTCAAAATAAAAGATTAAATAAGGTATTGCCTGTATAAAAAAAGGTCTACAATATCATAAGAATATTAATAAAAGATAAGGTTTAGTTTTTTCTTGGTTTTCTACGACCGCGTTTAAAAGTTAGTTAGTTTTATTTCTTCTAGTTAGGGAATAAATTAGGTCTTTACGGGATCTTCCTAGTCCTTTTCTTAGTACAGCGTCTCTTCTGGTATCTTCACGTGGTGGTTTTTGAGCTTCCTTTAGTGCTATTTTCATGAATCGAGAGTTTTGTTTTTTGGTTTTCCAGTTGGTCTATGGTATTTTGTAACTTTGATCATCATATATGTATCTCCATATATGCCTTCCGTGATTATGAAAGGTCCAAAGTATTGTTCGTCGCGTTTGTGTGCGCTAGATTCTTTCTTGAAAACGATGGTACCGTTCGGAATGATAGCAGTGTTTTCAACATTTGATAGTTCTTCTGCTAAAGATTGTTTGATGAATCCTAACAAGTTTTGATGTCTTGAAAGATCATTGTTTGTAAAATGTTCTTGAGTGAATTTTTGAACTGTTGATAAAATGAATTCTTTTGAAAATTTTTGTCAACATAGTTCAACAATAGTAATAGACGAAATGAATGAAAATAAATATTAAATTTCAATATGTCGTCAAAAAAGTGTAAAACAAAAATATCATTAGCCAAGGAATGTATGACTAACAAATAGCAACTGTATTGCGTAAAGAACAACTGTTTTACATAATGCAATTACTAGTCATTTGATCAAATTATTCCTAATTCAATATTTGAATCATTGTTAATGATGTTATTATAAATGTTTTATTTCTCGTTGCCAATTTCAAATGTTTTTGTTCTTATATCATAAAATGTAATTAATAGCTTCTAATGCAATGTATGTTAAAACCCAAAAATGTATGGAACTATAATGTTTTAGTAGACTAACGGGTCTTTTTTAAGCGCTCTATATAAATAACGTGTTATAATCAAAGTATTGTATGTATTCTCATGTAATTTTCGTTATGTGTTTGAATGTCTTAAAAGATTTCTAACTAACTTATCAATACGACGTGAATTGCACACTAATGATCCAATCATCAGATCTACGATATGATGATGCTGATATAATTTCCGTATTCCGTCACGGCTAACATTCAGTAGCTAGGTAATATAAAAGAAATGAAAATCCGAAGGTCTTACATGTAACCCAATTTCGTAAGTTAAAATCTATTTAAAATTATATGATGTTAATATAAATGATTCGTTGTATTTCCATCGTGTAGCGGTATGTTTGTGAGAGTTAGAATTCAAATAAATAATTAAAAGTATTCATTAAGAATAAAATGACAATATAAAGAGTAATTTTGAGGGTCTTCAGGAATAATTGATTCTTGCTGCAACATCAAGACATTTTATAGTCTTGATGTTATGTGGGTGTTAGGTATGAGGATATATATATATATATGCATGAGTATTATGTAGATATGTATATATATAAATATTACATATATATGTATTATACTAAATGTTTTGTTTATTATTTCCACGGAAAATTTTATTCATAACGCCTCACTTCTTCAAATTCATGCATCTGCTTGAATTCAATCGAGATTTGAAGAAGAAGGGGTAAGGGTGGTTTCGTTGATAAAATTTTTTTTGTTAATTGGAATATACTTTAAGAATCTGAATTGAAGTTATTTTGTTTTATCAGAATGTTGAGGAAGTCACAACATTTATCATTATGATATTTTGAAATTTTGTTTTGGTTAAAACATAGATAAATTTTGGGCGGTAAAAAGTCTCGACCTTCCTGCTTAAAGATGTGCAGATATCCAGCTAAGAGGTAAGTTTTTTATACAATCCAATCAAGATGTACATTGTGTTTTATTCATCCCAATTTTATTTTAATTTCAATTCCATTATTTGAATTTTAACTTTTATTATCGCATTCTTTTGACCATATTTTGCCCCTTTTCTTTTCTTGATTATTAGTTTTAATAAATTGTCTAATTTTAGTTATTAACCATGAATTGTACAGTCAACGATGGATTCCTCGACGTTTCAAATTTATGCAGAAAATGTCAATACAATGGTCCAACTGATAGTTATGATACGGATGACAAGCTTGTCGATGCATGCTTATTCTTTGGTGGTATCATTGCCAAACCACTTGCTGAAAAACTTCTCACTCTTTCTGTAATCCAGAAATTTCTCAATCCTATCACTAATTATTTGATGAAAAAGTTTCATCTACACTCCAATCAACAAGGAGGCTCCAAAGAACGACCATGATGATAGTGAAGATAAGAAGAAGGTCGAGAAAGAAATTGAGGAAGTAAGAGAGAAGATTGTTGAAAATGGTAGAAAGAAGAACAAGAAGAAGAAGTCTCTTCCTGATTTCCAAATACCTATTGATCTTGAATTCTCTTAAAAGTCATTTTTGTTTTCCTGGTGATTACACATATCGTTATAAACGGGCTTTTTTTTGTTATTTTTGTAATTTTTGGGTTTTGTTAAGTTTGATTATTCTTGTGATTTTATTCTACTACAACGAGAAAAATTCCTCTTTTTTTGTTGTTGTTGTTTCTTAATAAAATTCATATTGTTGAACCATGCCGTTGGTTGTTTGCAATTTTGAATGCTATGCCCTTTGGTGTCGCAATTGTAACATACAAGAGAAGGGTTTTGATTTGTTGTTACTTGATAAGAGTAAGTAGTTCTCTTTGGGTTTCTATTTCCATTCCAATTGCCATTTCTTTCTCCATTCCATTTAGAATTTCTATTTATTGACTCTCTAGTTGCCTTTTCTCTTGTTCTTTAATCATAGTCCCTAATGTTAGCTTCAATGCCGACTGCCTTGTTCATTGAATATCTGAGACACTTGCCTGTACCGTCAATGAAGGGTATCTTGCCAGCTATGTCTTTCCTAACTGCCGCTACATAATCGTTGAAGATTTGAGTTCTACTTCTGATTTCCGTGGGAGTGAAAATTGCTTATTCTCCACTGAATTCTTCAGTAATTCTTCTGTCGTATTCTGGATAGACTTCGATCATCTTCTGGTAAAATCTGGTGTTAAATTGCATAATGGGTTCTTCGTTTCCCTGACTCATATTTCTTAATGCGTTGAAATCAGTTTGATTAGCCAGCATCATCATACAGTCACTTATAGTGATGTCAAGAATACGACCCAACATGGCACGGGGATATTTAGTTACGTTAGATTCAGAGATTTGTGATAAAGAATTACCTGGTGGACTTTCAAGCAGAGTAGAAAAGAAATCTTTCAACTTTTTACGGTTCGACCCTCTGTCCGTTCTCGAAGGCATTCTTGTTAGTATAGCTTTTATGTTCCGTTGGAAGAAACGTTTGGCGGCAGTAACTTTTGGAAAGTAGTTGACTAATGGGTTGGCTCCATCTAGATCCTTTTTGCTGCTTCTTATGACATCCATTGTTGTTACTTGAAATTCTTTTGGTATTAGATGAACATAGATTTTTATAATGTAAGAATAGTTGATAGTACTTGATTTGTACTTTTAAAATTAAATGATGTTATTTTTCAAACTTTTCTTCCTCATATATTTTCGTGATCTTCTTTGTTGTAATAAGCGTAGGTGTTATTTTGGGGTTCATATTTTCGTCACTCCTCTTTTCATGGTACCTAGAAATTGTATCTCCTACGTGGGTAGCAATTGGGATCTCCTCTAGGCAACTGTTTTCCATTATGTTGCTTCCTATCATTGATGTGGGTGGCATGTAAAATGTGCAATATTCTATTTGAGTCATTAACCTGAATTCCTCTTAACTTTTTTGGATTACTTCTTTATTTGTTATTATTTTCTCTTCTCACCTTCATTGTCTGTTGTGTATGTTGCCCCTAAGGTAGTTAGAAGATGTTTCTCTTCCTTATAAATTAGATGTGCCGTTATTACTACGTTATGTTAATGTCACCTATAGATTGTAAAGTTGTTAATTAACCTTTTCAGCCCCAAACTTGAATTGAATGTAACAACATAAATTCTAATTAAAATATTACTTTTTAAAAACGAATATAGTAAATAAAAGATGGCGAAATTGAATAAAATATTTAAAATTGCAATAAAATAAAATCTATCTATCGAATAACTGCATCAAAGTTAGCATAGTTATATACATTTGGTAAGTAAAAAAAAGTTAATTCTATTGTAAAAATTAGACTTTTTACCTATATCTACTAAATATCATAAGAAAGTCTAAAATATTTTTATCGTTTTTGGTAAACTTTTGCAATTCTCATCTTTATTATGCATATATACCAAAAAAATTTTTCATATCAATAATTTATTGTAAAATTTATTATTACTTATAAAAATGTTTAAAAATAGAATATTGCAAGAATTGAAAACTTATCCTTATAAAACTCAAAAAGTTACTATAATAACGTTTCTTTTACTGTTTTATTATCTAACTATATGTATATATATTTTATAAATTTGTTATTCTAAAATTTTTACTAAATTAGTCATTTTACCTCTACTTTAAATAACTACTGTACTTTAATATTAAGTAGCACCATATTCAATTTTAGGTAAGATTATTTCGCCAAACTGTTTCTATCGAATAAGTATAAAATTATTCCATTATCTTTAAAATTGACAAAGTTATGTTTCTTACAAGTTTGGGGTTGAAAGGGTTAACAGTATGCAAATTAACACAATAATTCACTCAGTAGTAGTATTATATTTTAGTGAATACTCTGAATTATGTCTAACCAAATACCAAAAACTATTTAACATTTACAAAATTGGCAAAAACTTGGGAACCATATATTACTAAAAATTTTTCAAGCACCAATGAATATTTCGTACTACGTTCTACAATTGTATTCTGCTGTCAAAAATGCGATGGATACTAATAAAGATTGCAAATAAAAAGTAATAATTCAGAAAACATAAAGAATTCTAAAATTCAATTAAAAAAAATTAAAAGTAAACTTCTAGAAAATAAAGTTGATGAGCGTACTTCTAAAATCGATGCTATCTTATCAAGTTGTAAAACATTACATGTGTAATGTGTGAAATATTATCAAATTTAAAATATAAATAATGTTATTTTTATATTATTAATCATTTATAACCTAAGTGAGTTGGGATAAGTATACCTCTTTGAAATAAAAATGCTTTATTTTTTCTATAGTAAAAGCAAATGTCTATGCTTTCTTTATAAATTCTTTATACAAAAAAAAATAAGTGTGTTAACAAAAAAAATATATAGTAAATATACATTTGTTGAATATCAACTAACTTTTACTTATTTAACTGAAATATGGAATGTTGAGCCAATTTTGAATCACTTAAAGAAACTGTTACCAGAATATAAAAAAAATATGAATGAAAAAGACAATGATAATACCACAAATAAACTTTATCAAAATTTAAAAATTTTAGAGTAGAAAAGAAGATTTGCTAAAGCTAAAGTATTTTTGTGGAAATAATTATGAGAGCATTTTTCCAAAAGAGATCTAAAAAAAATTAAATATCAAAAAATTTCTTTAAAAGACTGAATCAAGAAACAAAATTATTATAAGAATCTCTTGGAAATTTATCTGTCGAAGTGTATGTTTAATTTTGAATGTAACGAATAAATACCAATGATACTTTAAAAATATAAGCAGACAACAGATTTTAAAATTTTGTATGAAAAGACAATTTGACGACATGAGGATATATTTTTTTGAGCATTTCTTCCACTTCTATTTTTTGCTGTTTCAATCCAAATTTGCTGAAAATGTTGTTTATGAAGTTCACGGTTTCTTAGTAAACTTCTCCAAGCAAACTAATAACAAGCGGTAAGAGTATTTCTTCGTTTTTTCATATTCTTTCTTTTATTTTGATAGAAGATTGATTCTTTTACATTTATCTTCTAGCAAGTGTTATTTTTGTTAGCACAGTGCTTATAGTACTTTCATTGGTTTAGATTTTTCATCTAGTAAACGTTCGTTATGGCAATATCATATATTAATAAGGTATCAGCATTCTTAGAGGTGAAGACCAAGTTTGATTAACATGGTGTCAGATCATGTTATTTGTAATTGCGATCAATGTACAGATCAATTTTTGAAAGTGAGTGTACACATTCGTAAGGAGAATGTTTGAGCAAACTGTAAAGTCCTAATAATTTGAGTAATAGAAAGTTAGTATTAACTTATGTCTGATTAATCCTCTATCTTGACTTGTTGTACAAGATGTTAGTATATTGTTAAATATCAGTATCGTATCGAGCCAGCTTTTGAATCTTTCGCTAAAGTTTGCAAAGATTTGGTGCTTTTACGTATAAAAAATTACGAATTCAAATTTAGGACTTATATTGCAACTTAGAAAGTGAAAAGTTGTGAGACTGTAGTTCTCTCGACTCTTAATTTCGTAATATTTAAATTTTTTATATTGATTACGTTTTCCATTTAATATAAATTTTTTAGTGAATCGTGTGATTTTTGTAACATTTATTATGTCATTAATCGAAAAATATAATCCATTTTTAATTTATAATATTTGCAATCATATCTTTTTTCCTAGTTTTATAGCTAATCCTATTGAGGTTTTCTTGTTATTTTTGTAATCATCATTGTAATATATTTTCGCTAAATTTCTACTAGAAAAACGAAATTCCTTATCTTATGAGTAATTTGCATACACATCTATAGTGGTACTCATGTTATTATTTTATTTTTTAGACAAGATAAAACTGTTTCTTTTTCTCTTCTGGAAAGATAGAAGCGCGGTTTTAAAGAATTTTTATATATTCCAAACGTATCAGAAAGTTCAAATCTAATTATTGAGTCAATTTTTGCTTACAGATTTCTATTATTATAGCTTTATCTCTGTAAAAAGTGTGATTGACAACATAGGAAATTTTTGAAGCAATAGTATTTGTTAGCAGTTTGGTACTATTCTCGTCGGAATTTTTATATCTTTAATTTTTTTCGTAAATATTAATGCATCATTAAATAATCCTTTTAATGCCCGGATGGCACTTATACGCGTCCTAAACAAAAATGTTAATGCATAGAGGTAATTTGTATTATAAAGGAAAAATTTTTAGTATGAAGTTACTTCTAGTTATATATCTAAATTAAATAGTTAAAATTTTATTAACGGGTGACGAACACAAAAATAATAACACAATATAAAAAAAGAATGATATAATAAAATTACAAAAAGTGGCAGATTTTCTCTCTAAAAGCTAGATTGGAACGAAGTTTTAACTTTAAAATAAAGAAGAAGAAAACTATATATTAAGACGCAGTAACCAATTCTAATCTATTTTTATATATTTTATGAAATTTTTCTTCGGACTGCTTTTCATAAATTGTAATTGTTGAATTTAGAGGATCATTTGGACTCTAATCAACCATTATTTTCAAAGCAATTTGAATATTTAAATTTACACCTTTCAACTCATATTTTGAATAGATTTTGTACAATCAAGAAATATCTGAATTATGGTAATAAACGTGAAAAATAATAACTAATCTTTTTTAATGCTTCTTCAACTATAATCTCTACATCATTATCAAGTCAATGTCCATACAAATAACTAAATTTGTAGTTATAAAACAAAGTTTCATCCATTTGATTCTATGATAATCTGTAATTGCATTAGAAAATCATAAAATCATTCTTGTTGAAAATGTCTTTTTTTGACATATCATGAAGTGCATTGGTGCAATCATTAAACTTGAATAAAGAAACATAATTTTCATTTTTGACAAAAATGTTGTAAAGATATTTTTTTTTTTTCACATGAATACGATCAGAAAAGAATGAATAATATATTAAAGCAGAATTGTATTAAAAAAAATTTCTCTAGTTTATTTTTGTGAAAGATTTTTTGATGCATAAATAAATCTTTTTTGGCACTTAAAACATCTTCGTAATTTGGTAATGTTTCGTCACTATGCAAAATTGAACATTCTTTAGTTAATTTCGCTACGCTTTATTGGAATCTATTTTTCTATTTAAAGATAGTGTTGAATAATTTTGTCAATTATTTAAACTAGTATCTTCTATATAAACATCGTTCGTTGTTTTGAAAATTATGTTGTTTCGATCTGAGTTAAAGAATAGATGTTTTTATCAGAAATTTTCCATTTTTTCAGGCATTTATCAAGATCATTTTGTTTTAAAATTCTTCGAAAATTATAATATCTGATAGTAATAAAGAATGAGTTTAAGTGAAATTTTTCCACTCTGTCTTCACTAACTCTGCTGTGTTGATGATTACGTACTTCATGCATCACTCATTTAGAATTTTTAAATCATTGTTATTTGATAGAATTAAATAATTCAAAACATTTTTTACATATATTCTATCCATTAAAATAACTTGAATCGCATTGTCATATCTATTAATTTTTAACGATTTCATGACTTTAATTACATTAGGCATATCTTTTTTCTCCATATAATGTATTTTATTAGTGTAAATGAAAAAAATCACATTAAATATTGATTTTTCATTATATTTATTTACCACAGTATTTTCATTTTTCATATAATTGCTGAAGATATGTCTAAAAGCGTTTGATCTGGTTTCCAAAACACATTTGTAGACTTAGTAAGTTCTTTGTTAATGTGTTAATTCGCAATCATAGAGACTTCTACTATCTGAAAAGACAACTATATCCTTTGAAAAATCATAACTTATTTTATTCCTTGTTCTGCTATGCGTGTATTAGTTTGATGCAAAAGTTCTGTCGTATTTTTTATGGTCATTTTTAATCATCAAAAAAAAAGTTACAATTGATTTAAAATTAAGCTATTTTAAAAATTAAATAGCATCCCTTCATAACTTTAAAATCCGTATAATCACAATTTGTTACACCGTCTATGCTACATTTTCTTTTGCTAAACATGGATGTGGTCAGAAGTCATTTTTGATACTGTATTTTCTAAGGACTCCAACTAAGACAAATGACAACTGATGTTTCCAAAAATTTTTGTGTAGCATCGGAGAGGGATGTAGTAAATGTTAAAACTATGTAAAGATCGTTCTCAAAGTTTCAAGACAAAGAAATAAATCTTGAAGATGGATCATGCATGTGTATGGCTTTAGCCTAGAATGAAGATTTTTTGAAATTTTATAATTTTCAAAATAATTTTTATGACCTCTATTGTAAAATTCTATCAAAATCAGACAAAAAAATTCTAAAAAAATTACGGAATTCGAAAAATAACAAAAATGTTGTTCTTCAATATGACGACATGTGACATTGAAGATTCGAAAAAATCTGGACAAGAGATTTTATGAATTTCTCTCGCTCACAAAATACTCTCCAGATGTTTCTCTATTTAATCATTACTTACTCTTATCTCTACATAGCTTCTGGGATGCTAGATACTTTAGTAAAGTTGGTAAGGCAAATATTGGTTTTTTTGAAACTTTCTTCAAAAAAAATGAGAAATTCTTTACATCTGGAATCAATAAGGTAGCTACTAAATGGAGACTAGTTGTAGATTATATTCGATAATATATTGTAGATTAGATATATTTCTTATTAAAATTATATCGTTCCACAGTTTCTGTAAAAAACAAACGACAGAACTTCTGCAACAATCTAATAATTTTCTAAAGATTAAAAAATATTATTTAAAATAGAAAAATTATTAAAATTACCTTTAGTATTATTTGTGGATTTGTCAATATGATCTATAGAAGGAAAATTTTGAAACATCATCTGAACTACATTGTTACCAAAACTGTTATTGCTTAATTAATCATTTAAGCAATTGTCATGGATATCTGTTTATAAATTACTACTATTAACATATTCTTGACTGTTGTTGGAATAGGATAAAATTGTAGGAACATCAGAATTATGTGATAATAATAGTTGATTAATTTCAATTGTACTAACTGTATCACTTATTCTTTTATTGCTGCAAACTTTGTTTTTATTTATAGAAATTGGTGCACCAAATTCATGGCTCTTACTGAACAACATTTTTGCTTTTTCTTACAACTTAAAGAAAGTAAGTCGCAGACTCTACGGAGAAATTGAACTAAATTAACAGTTCTCTCTTTAGTAGTAGTATTAGAAAGTAAAATTTTTAACTTAATATAAAATATTATAGCGTCTTCAATCTTTTGAAATTGTGAAAACGTAATTGTAAAAGTATTATCATTGTTTTATTAACTATAATTGATGTCATAATAAAAATTACTGACCAAATGATGTTTAAACCATCTTTTAAAATTATAGAAAAAAACCTTTCAGGATGATATCTAAGAAACTCCGCTGCTGCATAATAAAAACTTGATATTAAAGAAACAGTATTGATGGTTGCTAGCTGCATGTTAATTTTAAGATATAAATTAATGAGAACGTCTATTTGCTCTCTAATTAATTTCAAAATTGTATAATGATTATGATTACATATAGAAGCAACATTATATTCCTTTTTAAAGAGTTAAGTTTATAAATAAGAAATAAAAGCTTTTCTTTATCATTGAAATAATCCTGGTAACAAACTTCAATTTTAGCAAATTCTAGTAACACACTTTTCATCTTTTTATTTTTATTATTGCTACATATCTTATTACGGTGAATTCTTTTTCTGGTTGAATCTATAATTGTTGTTTCCTTAATAACAGCATCTGGATTCAACTTGAATTTCATTTCTACTTCATTTATAAATTCTTTTTCACAATTGTTACATGTTCTCAGAGACTAAAAACAATAGATTTGAATGCTTTTTAGACCTACATTATCTCCAAAAATATCGTAAAATACCTTTGCAAAAAATTCTTGCAACTTTTTTAAATGTAAACTTTCAAAATTATTAGAAAGTTCAATACATTTAGTATTTTTACTAGTTTCTCTATATTTTGTATTCCTCAAGTACAATTTGAAAATCGTTTCAGCTTTACTTGATCTAAGAAATTCTTCCAATATTTTTAATTTAATCTTTTTCATTTGTCTAATTATAATGTTATAAAATTTTTATGAAATAAATAAAGTATAATTAGAATAATAAGTTTAATTTAAAAAAAAATTATAGTGTCATTATGTTTCCACAAGAATGATAGTTTCCTTTAAAATATGACTCATAAACTTCTCGATACCCGACAACTTGTCATGGACAACTTGACATGAACATCTCGACTTTTGGATATCTCGACATTCGGACATCCCGACATTTAAACAACTCGATATATTTAAAAATTTATTTAAATTTTTAACAACAATATTTTAAATTTTTATAATAAACAACTTCAAATAAAAAAAAATAAAAATATCGAGATGCCTATGTCGAGTTGATCATGTCGAGTTGTGCTGTATCGAGTTGTTTAGACACCGTTAATTTTAAAGATTTTTTATCTTTCATTTGTAGTGTATTTATCTGTTATCTAATAACATTTCTAGGAGGGTATGTATAAATGAATTTTTATTTTCCGCTACTTTTGAATCTTGGTAAACAAAATTCTTATCTCCATAGTAAATAATTTTATCTTGAATATAATTTTTGTGTAGTGTTTACATATACTTGCTATAAAGTTTTATTGATGTATCAATATTTCAATATTCACACAAATAAAATATTTAACAAGAATTTTTATTTTCCTTAAGAGAAATTAATAGTAAAAAACAAATATTTTTTATTTAATTTAAAAAATTTTTTTCTTTTCTTGCCGATAAGCAATACATTTCTTTTTGCAACTCCTCTTGTAAAGTTTTATAGTTTAGACATAAGGTTTTAATTACTTAAAAATTTACTATGATGAAAGCAATATAATTAGAGTGGAATACAAAATTTTCAATGCTCTTTTTGATTGTATAGCTCTACGTCGTGTAAATTCATTTTTATCTTAAGAAATAAGTTAATTGTCAAACTGTTACCATCCTTTTTATTAGTACATAATAAACCACTCCATCGACCAATACGATAGAATCCGTGGACAAATTGAGTAGCAATTCGAAATTCATTTTTAACAGCTAGTCCATGGATGGAATACAAGTTCATCAATATATCTTCTTCGGGATAAACTTTCTTAAGAACAGGTAATGTCAACTTTGAGAAGTTGAATCTATCGGTCATCTTCTTTAATTCATTCAATTATTTTTTGGATGGTTGTAAATGGTTGTATAGACAGATGACAGCAAAAGAATGAAATACTTTATTAAAATGTCTAACTTTCAAATTTCTAATTGCAATGCTCTTTTTAATTATCTCTTTTATCAAACTTGAAGCATTTATAATCATATAAACTAACTGCAATAACATCTTTCTATTATTGGCAAAAAATATGCTTACCAATAAACGACCTAACATTATCATTTCGAACAAATACAGCAGGATTACCAATTATAGCATTAATAATATTAACATTACTGTTATTTATGTATTTTGCTACATTTAATTTTGAATGTTTAAATGTGGGGATAATTCAAGTAAATCGCAGATCCTTAGAAATCAATTTAAACTGTAGTTTATTAGAGTAGATTACTAAATCTTTCTTGTTATTAGTATTATAACCAAAATTCTTTTTTTTGAAAAAAATACAGTATCGTTCAAATATAGCAAAATTGTCCGAGAATAACATAGTCATATATAATTCTATAATTATAATCAACAGAAACTAATTTCAACTGATTCCCTTTTCATCTATGACAGTAATAGCGTAATTAAATTCAGGTACATGCGATCTATTTCCTTGATTACTAAGTCTCTTTTCCTTACTCTTTTTAGTTTCATTGATTCCTGATTTTTCAACAACTTGTACGACATATTTATAACTTCGTTTTTCTTTCATGTGTAATATTTCCATTCTTCGATCGTTTTCAGGAATTTCTTGCAAAGCTGTTTCATTATATCCGTCCATATAATAAGTTATATCATGTCCATAAGTTTTAACATTCAAAACCACAATTTTCTGTCCAGTAGAAACGAGAGATACATTTAGAAAGCGAATAACACGAACAACAATACCATTGTAAAACTTTGGATAAACAGATACACCATTTACATTGATAACTGCGTTTTTCTCTTCTGCGATTGGAGTAGTCAATTCATGGGGTATTTAATCGAGTACACAATAACTATATGAATTATCATGATCCACGCACACGGCTTTTTTAGCACAAAAATCAGTTTATTTGATGAACTTCTATAATGAAATGTTTTTATACTGCATTTTTTGACTTAATTTAACTTACAATAACTTGAGTACGTTCTTTCATTTGAGAAAATTTGTTACTATCTTCTCTCTTATCATACTTAAACAAAATTTTTCCAGAAAATTTTTGAGTGAAGTCCATTTTTTAATATATATTTACCAAGAATATGATTATCTTAAATAAAACTCAGTTCTGTAAAATATGAAAAAATGTCAACACTAATGTATTATATTTTTAAGGCATTTAAAATAAACTCAATATTATTAACTTTAAATTTTTTATACATAATTATTATCGACTACATTTCTTAAAATAAGTACAAAATAATAGATAAATTAGTTGAATGACCATCATTATATATTACATTTTTAACATATATAATTTATTAAAATCAATTACCAACAACTTATTAATTTAATATTTTTTTTAATATTACGTTGAATTCTTTTGTTAGTAAACTTTTGGTCAAACAAGAACACTTTTTATTATTATCATTAATATATTTTACATATAACATTATACCAATATTAAATTGTTATTATATTGCCTGACACCTTAATTTTACATTACAAACTTATTCTATTTCATCATATAATTAATATTTGCAATACCCATTTAAAATTGGTTAACACTCAATTGACTCAAATCATTAATACATTGCATTTCCTAAACTTATGGTAGATATAACACATGCATGACAAAAAATACAATGAGCTTTTTATAAAACAAAAAAAACTTTATAATTACAAAGTTTTTAAACATTAGTCAAATATACAACTATGCTTATAAAACATCGAAAAATTAATTAAAAACACATAATTCACCCTTCAAACATGTTAACTTCCAGTATTTATCCTATAATAATAAATACATGCATATTTTTACGAAAAACTAACTTACCTATGTTTTATCTATCATATGTTATGGAGTAACACCCATATTGAAAATTCACTGGAGGAATTTTACCATTCAAAGGTTCCGTAAAAAAGTAATCGAAATAAACTTTTTTCCCATTAGCCTCTTCTTCATTTAGTTCCTCCTTGATAATTATACTAAGCATTATCATCGAATCGGTAGAATGACAATTACGATCTTCATTTGAAGCATTACCATCCATTGAACTTCCAACAATAGGACCTAAGACAGATGGTGGTGGTATAACTAGGAAACGTTCATTCATTACTCTACGATTAATAATACCATCGCTTATCAAATGTCTAAGTTTTCTCTCATTATTGGCCAACTTCTTGGTTTTTCTTTTATTGGAATTCATCATATTATAAATATTTCTAAATTCAAACTCACTTTCCAATTTGAATACTACATAATCTTCAAAGAAATTCATTAAGTGGATTTGCATATTTTCAACTTTGTTTGCTAAGTCAGATAAAATAGCTTCATGGTTCTTTATTACTTCCAATCGATTACATTCATCAAATTTCGGATGATGTAATAAAATATCCATAAGCTTGTCGAACTCTTATAATTTAATATTATTAAGTCTCCATAACACATTTTATAAGCTTACCTCCTGAGTTAAATTAATATTAAAACTTCTATTGAATCCTGATTCATGTTTCTTCTGTAGCGATACAACATAAAATTTTAAAACGAAATTATAAAATGACTAACTTTCTGATAACATAACTGTTTACGTACTAGGAGAAGTTACGATTACAAGTGTACTTTTACCTCAGATATGTATTGATAGTTATGTCATTGTTGTCGATTATATCATCAAACATTTAAGCATTATTAGCTAACTACATTTATATTAAACTAATTGGGTATGTTTTCTGTACCTTCATACCATCATACAAATCAGATATAAACGTATTGAAAATACCATTTGCTACACAATTTTTGTTGTCTATGGAAAACATATATCGAGTTCATGTATATTCGGTATAAAATTCCCACTAATACACTTTCCTTTTAGACCAGATACTTAAAACATATAAGTAATAGTAAAATATCGTCAATATATAATTCTAAAAATACCCAAACAAACAACACTTCGGCATTTTTAATTTGAATCAATAATCAGAACTGTAAAAAAAACCTACTATACACTATTGTCTGATAATATATTCGTATATTTATAATGAATTTCTAAATAAAAAATAAAAATTGGAA
The DNA here is from genome assembly GCA_005656395.1 of Strongyloides papillosus. Lineage (NCBI taxonomy): Eukaryota > Metazoa > Nematoda > Chromadorea > Rhabditida > Strongyloididae > Strongyloides > Strongyloides papillosus. The sequence continues at coordinate 85,224 of SRSI01000054.1, read as the reverse complement.
TTACTAAAATCTATAACAATATATTACATAGATCACACAGGTATAAATTACATCTGAAAATATCTTTATATTGTTAGTCCATTCAATTATTTTATACTTATTGACATGTAGATTCCATTATTGGTTAATTTATAAATAAAATAAAATTCAAACATATTATCATTATATCATTAATTATCCAAACATCTTAATATAAATACTTTTCATATTTCATAACAACAAAAATTAACCTCTTGATGTCCATAAATACTTTAGTAAGATTTCTATCAGGAACCAAATTTATTCATATACATTAAATTAGTTGAATTTTTTAATACACACAACATAATATTTAAAAACCATATTTCAATAAATGCTCTGCCTATAAATAATCAAATAAATAAACAACATTCAACAAATCCAACATACTATAATTACATTTCATAAAAATTACCTATAATTAACAAAAATATATAACCATTTATATTTACATTTCCAATTCATAACTTGAATTTCAATTGACAATAAGTAAACCTTAAGTTATTTAATGTCAAGTTCAGCTACTATATCAAATTCTCAAGACTTCTCGTTCTTTTGTGATATATTACTATCGTACAACAGTAAAGGCAAGGGTGTCTATAGTGTGTCACAATATGAAATTACTTTTGGAGATGTAATACATGGTTATATAATTGATGTTGTTGAAGAAAGATATTGTATTAAAATTATAAAATAAAACATGCTTTCAAATATTATTATAATCAATTTCACTATCTACAAATGGATTAATATTATTTTTATCATCATTATTTTTTTGATTCAATAACATTTCATTATTAGTAGAAATAGTTTCACTAAAAAAATATATTATACAAAAAAATGTTTACTAACATATCAAAAAATTATATTTTTTTATTTATTAAAGAACAATTTCAAAAACAACTTGCAAGTAAATAAATGAAAAGTAGTGATTTTCAAGGCTTGCTATTGTTTTTTGTACTTGAATTAAATAAAGTAATTTTGAATGAATTTATCATAAATAAGATTTATGAAATTAAAAATTTAATACTTTCTAAAGTACATCTAAATTGTTTTATTAACTTATTGTTTCAAAATCACAGTAAATTCAAATATGATTCTATAAAAACAAATATCTAACAAAGAGACTTGAACATAACATGTAAGTCAATTTTTCGAAGATATTTGAGAAACTGTCAATTATATGTCTATTTAAGGTACTACGAGATAAGATGATGTTGATAATGTTAATTATTACGTAGATACTGATTTTAGAATTGTTAATTTGTTTTCAAACCTAAAGGGAAATGATAAAAAAAAATTTTTCTTCTTGCAAATTCTGATTATTACTATACAGATGCAATTATGAAATATATACTTGGTGATAAATGGACCACATATTTTGATATAACTGTTGTTTATATTAGAAAACTTTTTTGATTTACTGAAAGTTCTCTTTTATAGATGTTGATATTGTTAATAGAGCAATAAAAATCATAGTAGATAGTTTATCTTCATTCTACTTGAGTAAAATGTTTACTTACTATATTATAATTGTTTAATATTCATAATTTTTTATATTGAATATTCATTATTACAATATTAGTAAGTTTTTGAATTACATATATTTTTTATTTTAATTTATAGAGTAGAGGAAATTGATTTAATAAAGAAATTATTCCACTGCTGGATTGAATATTCTGTTGTATAGTAATTAATTAACACGGAATTGGTAATCCAGTATAAAAAATAAATATATATAAACAGACGATATATATTAATGTTAATAATAATGATTTATTTGATGTAAAACGAACACAACATTACAAATTTCTAATTATAGAACAACGTATTATTCAAAGTAAATTGCGGTAATATTATAATTAATGGTACAAAAGATTTATGAACTGGCTACTCAAACAAATAAATCAATTAAAATGATAATGTAATAATATTTTTACATTTACAAATTACTAATAATAGTAACATATTATTTCTTGCCAAAAAATTGTTCTGATAACATGTTCAACAATATTCAAAGTCTATTTTCACTATTTATATGATTAATGTTGATGTTACAGGAAATATTTTTTATATTGAATCCCCAGTAAGGATGTGCGGAATTTTCAAGAAAATATTTTGTCTTATTACCGTTAAGATAATACTTTTTCAAAAAATTTTTTAATTCAGGGTCTTGAAATTTTAAGATAAACCATTCAACATTATTTCATCTCTGACATTTTTCAATTTGATATCATCATAATTTCTTATCTTATTAGCTAAGCGTTTTATTGATATAGCTTTTGGAGATTGAAGAATTTTGTTAGCAGCATATATGTCATTAAAAAAAGCTGCTTTTTTAAATTGGAAATAGTGTTCTACGGTTTAATATTCTCTTCCTTCTTCATCATAAAATTTGTTCTCGTAGAAATTTCTGAACTGGATGATTTCATCTTTAGACACGACACCATCTCCATTTACGATGGTATACGAATTACATAAAATGAATGATAAAATATTATATTTTTTAAACCTACAGTATTTCCTTTCTTAAAAAAATATTTTTAAAATATCTAAATGATGAAATTTGATAAAATGAAATGTGTTTCTTATAGTGTATGAGTGAAGTGATATTTGCATGTTTATATGCGTCTATTTTAAATGACGTAAGTTTAAAAGGTTACTTTCTATAAGATAATGTGTTTACCTCTTTCATATGACAAAAAATGTACTAGCATATTAAGAGTACATAAATCATTGTAATCATAATATCATATGTGATAGAAAAGCATGTAAGAATAAAGAAGTTGTTGCTATATTTTAAATATTTAAATAATTATCAGAATTATAGTATTTTTATTTAATAACTAAAAAACATTGGGAAATACTGATTTGAAATATGATGATAATAATAAATATATTTTTTTTTAAATATTTAATTTGTTTGGAATTTTTTTTTACATCGTCATACTATCATGTTAGTATTTTTGATATAGTAGCTATAAGTGCTTTTTGAAAAATGTTTACTCATTTTATTATTATTCTTCTATATTCATAATTACTATATTAAATGTATTTACATTGCATTTAGTCTTCATTTTAATTTATGGAGGAACATGATTTGATAAAAAAATTTCGTTTTATTTGCCGTATTGAATGCTATTGGAATGCTTGTTATATTATTAACAAGCTGACTGAATTTGTATTTAGAAATTTAAGTTTAAGAGAATAATTTTAATAAAAAAATTTTATAATCTACAAAGAATTTATAAAAAAACAATACCAAATCGACTGTTTAAACAAATAACTTTGTCTTTTCTTAAATTATATATGTTATTATAATGATAAACACTATAGACTCGTAAGTATTATGACAAAGAGTAATTTTTCAAACGTTATTTTTTAACATGTTTATTAAATGAAGTTAGTTTAATTTATTAAGTGTTAAGCTTAATGAGATGGTGGACATTAGTCCATCGCAATAATTTATGTCGCACGCGGCAATAACGCGCGAAATTTAGAAAGTAAAAAAGGTAATTTTTTATAAACATTAAAGTAGAAATATCTATATAATTAAATAATTATATAAGTATTTATTAATAATAAATAAATAATTCGTAAAAATGTTTTTATTTATCCTTATACGGGGGCTAGATTACGGCAGTGCCAGTCAAAAAGAGGCCACAGGCTATGCCTTATCAATATATGGATAAAAATAATGGGCTTTTTTCTAAAAAAAATCATAAAAATTCACTTAAAAACACAAATGTTGCACAAAAGAATTACTGCAAATGCTTCAAAATATGTTTATTTACTATTCTTTATTCTTAAAATACCTTTTATCCCAAAAAAATCGCGCTAAATAACAACTTTTAGCTGAACTGTTAAATCAAATGCCTTTAAAATTTGTTTATTGTAAAAATTACGCGGCAAAAATTAGGTAGCGGCGCGATTGGCTATATAGCCATTAGACTAATGTCTCTTTTCTCAGCTTAATTTTGATAAATTTTTTCGTGAAAACAACTACTATTTTAGAAAAATCCATATAATCAAAATATTATCCATTGTTTTGTACAATTTTTCCCTATCTTTCTGCTAATTTTGAAATACCATCACGATAAAAAGACGTAGGTTTGGAAGCGATTCAATCATCGACCCATTTTCGCACTTCTTCAAAATTTCTAAATGATGTACCAGTCAGGTCCTGCTGCATCGATCTGAATAGATGGTAATCAGAAGCGCTATGTCTGAAGAGTACGCTGGCTGCGGGAGGATTTCCCAATTAAGCTGCAATAGTGTTTCTTTTACACTTTTTCAATATGTGCCCAAGCGTTATCATGCAAAATAATGATCTTGCGCCTGTTACTCGCTATTGATGTTCTTTTTCGTAACAGTTCATTATTTAAGGCGATTAGTTGACGTTTGTAGACTTCGGCAGCAACTGTTTCATTGGGTTTTAAAAGCTCCTAAAACACCATTCCATGCTGATTCCACTAAATCCAAAGTATTACCTTAAGACAGTGAATATTACGTTTTGGTTGCAATGTTGAGGCTAGACCTGGATCTACTCGTGACTTTTTGCGTTTGGGATTATCATAATATATCCATTTTCTATCACCGGTCACAATACGCCACAAAAAACTTTTTTTTCCTGTTTTGAAAGCAAAGAAACAGTGATACTTAGACGGTTGGACATGGCAGTCAGGGAAAATTCATGTGGTATCCACTTTCCTTCTTTTTGAATTTCTCCCATTGCGTGTAAACGTTTGGAAATAGCCATTTTTGTAGCGCCGAGTTGGTCTGCGAGTTCTTTCAGCGTTTAAGCAGAGTTTTAATACAATAATGATTGCAAATCATGATCTTCAAACTCTTTTAGCTGGCCGGGGCGTTCTTTGTCATTGAGACTATAATCTTCACTTTTAAAACGTTGAAACCAGAATTTACAGTTTGGGTACGATGAAGCACGGCCACCATAAGCTTCAACAAGAGTTTTATGAGCCTCAGCAGCTGATTCCTTTAAATCAAACAACAAAAGAAGTAAATGTCGAAAATGTAATTTTGAGCGTTCCATATTTAAGGTGGGCTAACGAGAAATAAACCACTAATAGATAGCTGGAAACTACTTGCATACTTCAGGAGTTATCTACAAAACTACTAGTGAAATTGGCACAAGTTTTGTATTTGTTAATTTATATTTACTGCAAATAGATGTCACTGATCAAAATTAAATTTACCACCTAATAATTATATCTTATTGGAACCCGCTTTTTTGATGAAAATGTTTTTCAATAAAGTTCTACAATGTTTCTGGCTGCAAAATGCTCTTATGCAAGCACTTGATCTTGTATTTGTAATCGTAGATTTGTTTGTTTATTATACATTTATGTTGATTTTAATACGATTGATCGTAATGATTTAAATTTAAAGAATAGTAGTGATCTATGATGGATAAGAGCTTGGTGGCTTAATTTTTTAATTACTTGGTACCACTTCAGTTATTACAGTAATACTATCATTTAGATATTTCATTTGTTATTATCGCTGTATGTTGTGGTATTGTAAATGTTAAAGATGTTATTGACGAATTTTTAAAAATTTTCGATGCTATGAGATATTGCCTTGTACAGAATCTTAATACTAGATTTAAATATTGGTAAAGTATTATTGTTTTTAATTAATTATAATTTACTTATTTTATGTATATCATAAAAGAAATGTTATATGGCGATTTTAATGCAAAACTTTTTAGTATGTTTTTTGATTGTAGTTGATTTTTGTAGTTTGTTTATTTTCATTTTTAGAAGAAATGACAGAGATACAAGAAAAAATTTCTAAATTATCGTCAAAGAAAGTAATTATGAATGGATTTATCATAGATAAAATTTATGAAATTAAAGATTTAATAGAAGCCTCTAATATAACTAAAGAAATTTTAAGTTATATGTTTGTATTTTTATTATTGTTTGAAACAAATATATATCAACGACATAAATGTTATAATATTGCAATATATTTATAAATATATGTTTGGGCATTTAGAAATTATAACGCAGCAAATAACGTGATAAGTTTAGATATTTATTAAAAAGAATTTATATTGTATTGTAGAAATTAAATAAATTTTTCTTCTTTTTTTTATACTATTTACATATAAAATATTATTTTGATATATTATGAATGTATACAGATAAATAGAAACATTGATAACCTTTTAATTTTAGCAAGTCAAAAAATATATTGTATACCTCGAACAGTAGTAATTTTATTGTTTTAATGATGGTTATTGAATAAATGATCTATTTTTTAAATAATTTGTATAGATAAAATGGACTTTATTTCAAATATAAGTGTAAGTCCATGAGTTAATTAAAATATTTAAAAATTGAAGAAAATAATCTCATGTTTTTATTGAATTATCAATTTTTTAATTTCTATTATTTTATAATTGAATATAATGATAACATAATATACATTAATATGTAAATTTATAATACTTATTTTTCTTATTATTAAGACTAAAAAAATATGTATACTTATTAAAATGTACTAAATTTTTATAATAAATCTACAATAATTCCTATATATACAGTAAATTCAAATTAATTTAGATTTTAAAAAATAAATAAATAAAAATATTTATTAGTGCTTTTTTTTACTTCTAACATTATTTAAGAAATCCCTTAATTTTCTTTTCACTTAATTTTTTCAATTTCATTGGTATATTGCTATCTAAATTAACGTTTCAGTACGATCAGGATGATTTTTATGAAGTTCATCAATAATTAACTCTCTTTCTTCACTGATAAATGAAATAATGGACTTGAACATTTTAAGCAAATTTTTACTATCTGTAATTTCTTGTTGAACATTTTTTTAATCATTCTTATTTTTTCTGTTTCTATAATTTTCACCAATTGTAAAAGTATTTTTACTTCATTTTCAGTTAATTTTTTTCATATTTTTTAATCGAGTTTTTATCAAATTCCCCATGAAATGATGCAGAAGTAAAATAACCTTCTTCATTTATTAAAATCACAATATCCTTATTAGTAATATATGAACTCATATTTTCATAATAAATTTATGGATATTTTCCATTTTTGTTTAAAATTAAATTTTTAAGTATATTCATTTCTTCATTTTGTTTTTTATCTATATATGAATATCTATATAGTTTCTCCACTAAATTATTTATTAAATAACATAAAGTTTTATAATAATATGGACATCTGTTATCGTCAGTTATTCTTTGACGATTTTCCGACTTAGCGATTTCAAAAGATACATCCTTGACTTTCGATGTTACGAGGCTGCAGCCAATCAATAACGAATTTTCTAATGTTAACACTGCATGCATCTGTCTACTTGGTAAAAGTAATGATTTTTCTTCCGTCATTGTGGTCTTGCAGCGTTGTTTTGTTAATTCTATTATATTTTGTTTACGGCTATATGTATCTCTTCAATATTCTTCATACAATTGTATATTTTATGGCTTTAGAGGAATCAGTCACCATATTTTATTCCTTTTAAGTAGTTCTTAAGTTTATTAAATTGCAAGAAATTATCTGATGATTTTTTTATTCATTAGAAGTGTAGTGGTACTGCTTCTATTTACTAAACTCATCAAAACAATGAAATGGTATGTAGTCATCTAAAAATTTACAAAATAAATTTTTTCAAGTTTGACATATTTTGATAAATCATTTATTTAACTTATTTTTAAGAGCAAATACCCTCAATATGCATTACTTTTAAATTGTGGTTAATCTAAATACATACACTAATCAAAAAAAAATTTTATTTCAGTTATGATACTGTAATTATCTATAAAATTACAAGGTGTTTTTTCCAAATTTAATATACATAAATCAAATCATTGATTCAAACATAATTTTTAAATGATGTACGGTCAATGTACGTTATTTTTAAATTATGGTTTATTTAAATAAACGTATTCATCAAAAGAACAAAATTTCAACTTTAGTCGTTATAGTGCGAATAACTTCGAATTTACAAGATGAACTTTTTTATATTATTAACAGAAATATTAATCAACCTGAAAAAATCTAGTTACTATATAAAGAAAAAATAGCCCTGTGGTTCTGCTCTCTGGAAAAGTAAATAAAAATATTTTATTTTTATGCTGTTAAAAAAAGTTTTAATCAGTTTAAAAGATAATAAATTTTGTATATCGATGAGGCAGTCTTGTGACTCTACTCCCCGAATGAGTCAATATGAACATTTTTTTTAGACTATTACTATAAGATTTATAAATACACTAATTTGTCGTTTTGTGTTGGAAGTATACACTTTGCTGGATTAGTGAATTTTGTGGTTTTTTTTAATTTCTGTATAGGTTTTAATAAATACCCAACACCTGGAGAGAAATAATTCAGCTTCCGCACTGATCAAAAAAAACTTCTTTTTGGACAAATTATTAGTATTATTACGAGTCTATTATTAAAGTTTATTAATCTTATTTCAGTTGAATAGAAAGGACAATAATAAAAATTATCTAATTAGGGCGGGGCTGAATTTTGCGTTAGGCATTTAATAAAATCTATACAGAAATTAAAAAAAACCTCAAAATTTACTAAATCTAGGGAAGTGTAAACTTTCAACACGAAACAACAAATCAGTATATTATTAAATTTTAAAGTAATAGTTTAAAAATGAAATGTTCATATTAACTTATCCGGGAAGTAGAATCACATAAAAATAATGTTTTAACAATTTTTTTCGTGCAATTTATTAATATTTTGATAAAATATAGTGTTTTTTCATGTCAAAAGCTAAAGAAATAAATTTTATTGATACAATCATATAATTTAAATTAATTAACTAAATTCGAAAATTACTAATTATGTTTAGAACCATTCAAAGGACAAACAAATTTTTTATTTTCTGTTATTATGCAGATACCTTTAATAAAAAATGTTTTGGTACTTTTCTGTTTTATCATTTTAGAAATAAAACATATAAAAACGAACTATTTTTACATAAATTATTACATATAAGTTAATTAAAAAGATTTGTATTTTGTATTTATAATCTGTCAGTATAAAAGTGATTTTCAAAAAACAATTGCTAATGATAAAGTTCCTGGAAAAGTTAAAAGTCATTCAGTTTGTGAATAATAGAAGTCCCTCAAACATAGGAGAAGTACTAAAAAAAGATAAATGAGAATAGTTTTATCATTTTTGATTTGCAGATAGGTTACTAAAATTAGGTGATTTGTAAAGTATTTGAAAATTAATAAACTGATAAAGTAATAAAATACTTTATTTCAGATGAGTTAAATAAATGACAATGACGTAGTATATAAAAATTATATAATGACTAAATGTATTTTATTTGTAAAATATTAGTTATTTATACTCACGCCTGTAAAGCGCGGTTACATCCCCCTCTAAAGTTTTTTTATTTTTTAATTTCCTTTAATATTACACTTTTTCTCTATGTCTAGACCAGATAATTATTTTTGTAGCTTTTATATATCTCATGGTTTTTTTTTTATTATTCGGAAAGCTTGTTTCTAATGTGTTGGTTTCTTATTTAAGTATCATTTTTAATTTAAATTAAATTCATAATTTCTATCATAGTTAACTTTAATATTTAAAGATGATTCTTGGGTTTGTTAAATCTTTTTATTTCGTGATTAATTTGCTATCATTAATTAAATTTTTAATTTCTTACTAGTGTTTTGAGCGCCCATTCTTCTTTTTTTAAATTCATTTTTAATATTTAAATATTTCTAGTTGATGATTGAAATAATTTTTTTTTTGTTTTACATTTAAAAATTAAATTTTAATTTCGTGCTTATATATTTTTAAATTTATGATTTACAACTTATTAATTCATTTCATTTTTTTTTCAGACCTCGATATCTTTATGAGTACATTTGACGAGTATGGCTACTACTGCTGAATGATGTCGCATCAACTGCGCTTCTGTTGTTGAACAGATTGCTGGAGCTGGACTCGTTGTTGGACCAACATATATTCCTTCTGTTCTGAGTTTTCAGTTACACTCAATCTTATCAACTTTTATCTATCTTCTATGTGCCATGGTAGTAACTTCAATGGGATTTTTCATTAAGTGGGCCATGAAGAAGTATGGAAAGAGGAGGGTCGTCCCACCGATACTCCCGTCCTCTAGTACACTCTTGGAGATCCTAAAACTATTTTCGTATCGGCTCCTCCATCATACCAATACGTTCCAGGTGGTCATAATTTCAGACAGTGCTAACAAGATAATTGCAGTTGCTACTTTAAATTTCAATTTTATCTTTTGTTACTTTTTTTGTTACATTTACCTTTTGTTGTTTTTTTAAAAATAAAATCTTGAAAAACAATATTTGTTTTGTTTTTGTCTCTATAAATGTTAATGCTCTTGGGTTCTTTTTCTATTTTATTCTTCTGTGTTTATCTCTTCTTGGAGTTATAAATTCTTTTCATTTTCTTAAGTATTTGTCTAAACCTTTTTTTCATTTAGGTTGTCCTTCCATATCACAGTTGTATCTTCAAAGCTATTATGTACTGTTTAATGTTACTTTTTCGGGATTTTTTCGTCATACTAATTCTTTGTATTATTTGTTGTGCTTTCAAAAACTATCTTTATTCTGTTATCGTTAAAAATTCTAGTTTTTTTTCTTCCGGTTAATCAGGTATTTTCACTATGATTTTTCTTGTTCTTTTGGTTCTTGTTTTTCATAATTATTCCTTAGTTTTGTTACCAATAAAGACTTCTTCATAAACGTTAGTAATTTTTTTAGTTTTTTCGTTGTTCATTATCATCTAATAAGATGTTTCCGTTCATTGAATAGTACTCAATTATTGTTTTGATCTTGGTATTCATTTAATAATAATAGTGAATTCTTTTCTTATTGAATAATCAGATTATTAAATAGTAGACAATAGTAACTAGGGTAGGCTATGTTATTATGTCTGATTTTGTTGTCCATAAAGGTATTTGATATAATTTAGAATTCTTCACTAAGAGTATCCTGAACTTTCTTTTGTGTAATATCTGTTATCCGATAGTTTTGTCAGGGGCTGACTGGTATTCTCCTTTATGATCAAGATATACATAAAAGATGGTGTATCGTGAAATCAAAACACAACTATTCGTACACTTAACTACAATTCGATTGAAATTGACTATTATGAACAAATTAGCTGCAGGATATTACAATATTGAGGAAACAGTAAATTACTGGGATGGTATACCAATAAGAAATATTTTTTGACGTACCAAACAGCAATTGAATTTCTTAATGTGCTTTACCTCAACAGGTTGAAATCTCTGCTGATGCTAAAATCTTGAAACGCCAGTTAAAAGTTGGGCATGGTTAATCTATCAAAGGTAAACATCTTATTTTTTGGAGTTCACTAAAATTTCCAGATCGGATGACTAATGCCGGAAGTGTTCGTAAGATACAGGAAAAGTTGAAACATGGGCCATATGGACATACAAATTTTTGTCCAGTAAATTGGAGAGCGAAAATTTTCTGTGAAGAAGATTTCATCAATGTCGTGAAATTGAGCAATCAACGTCAAGCAGTATCCGTCAACTTGATGTTGGAAGGAATGGAGAAAATATCTTTCTGTCTGTCTACCATGCTCCAATGTACTACTTTGGCTATCAACAACATGTGGACAATTCTCAGAGGTCATTTTCCAGTTAACCTGAGATGTTTATCTATTATAGGAACTTTTCCACATGCTAGTATGGATTGACACTGTTTATTATTGTGTTTGGAAACTGGAAGTACTGGTTGTTGTTGAGTGTGGGCTGTTTATGAAAATAGAACATTTTCTCAAGTCTTCCATAAGAGCGGTTGTTTGTGTTGGGTCAAAGGTGTGTTGTTGCACATATAATCCATTAGTAAGAAACATGAATAAGTGTTATTTTGTTTCAAATTCAATGCAACCATACGTAACATGGCCAACCTTTATAACCAGGGCACAATCTCAAGGAGGAAAAATAGACACTGCAAACTGGGGACATCTCTATTATGCGAATGAAGAAATTCTGGAAGAAGATACTCAATAATAACATTTTTATTTCTGTTTTATGCAATGAATATGGATTTGATACCATTCTAGGTGCCCTCGATTGTGTTTATATGTATCCCAGTGTCAGTATTCTTGAAAATTACGCTATGATTTACCGTTCGATGTTGGTAGCCGTGATCACAGAGGCATTGGTAATCTCTCAAGCAATCAGTGAGTATAATACTATCTGTAAATACATGCTTATTTATAATATTGATTAGAGTCTCTTTATAATTGCGAAGTAATAAGAAAAGCAGGCACATAATTTTTAAGTTTTTTATTAGTAACATGGCATACAAATAGATAATAATTAAATGCGCATAATATTGATAATTTTAGTTATTTTATTCTTCCTTGCTTTCTTTTTTCTCTGGTCATATAGATCATTTGATTTCGAAATGAATGAAATATATTGCTTAATTCAAAATACCTTTTTACTGATGACTCAATATTTTTATCTTCCAGATATTTCTAAGGGCTGTCATTATAGTCTTCTCATTTCTGTTTTTCAAAGACGCAGACGAAAAGTTTTTGTTCTGGAGTAATTTCAATCTCTTCAAATAGCCAGGTATCATTCGCACGGTAGCCTTGATAATATTTACTTTTCTAAATTTCAATTCGTCTAATTCGACCACTATATTACATTAGCAAAATCTACGGCGTCAGTTCAAAGTTGTCGTGTATACTTCGTCGTGCACATTGAAAATAAGGAAGGAGGCAATGTTAAAAATAAGAAGTTTACTCAATGACTTATACTCGGAGGGAACATTTTGTGATTTGCGAATATAAAAGAAGTTAAGTATCAATCAAAAATTTAGATTAAAAATGATAAAATTAAAACATTAACATTCTCTTACACTCAAAATTTTTGCTGACATATTTCGTATGTACATTTTATTTTGTATGTAATATACATACTGGTAGATAAATTAACATATCAAGTATGTCTTTTTTATAACTTTGCTGTAATTTACATACTTCTATATGTATTATGTTTTATAGAAAAATCTACTCTACCTCAATTCTTGATCAAATACCTCTTTTTCTAATTTGATGTTGAATAAAAAATACATGCATGGAGTTTTCATTATCTTTTTCCATTTTATAGTATAATGCTTAGAATTTTTATTAATAAATTTATTATAACAGTAATTAGTATTTTTAAACTAATGTAAAGGATTTCTTTACAACGTGCTTTTTATATTGTATTGTGTAGTATGTTTTTTTATTACGAAGTATGTCTATGATTGTTCTTTGTTGTAAAAAGTATCATTTCCAAGCAAAAAACTAAGTGACTCTTGTTAGAAGTATGATAAATACATGTATACTTTAAGTTATTTAAAAATGTATATCTTTTTACCAAATAGTCTTAACACAATCATTCTTATTACAGTTGTTTTTGTTTCATTATGTCTACCCGGCTAAAGGTAATAGTTATATTTATTAACTATAACAATTATATATATTGTCAATCGCTATAAGTGTTATCATTATAGTCTATAACCATAACTATAAAATTTTATATCTAAAGTAAAATTTAAGAAAAACAGAAAGAACTTCTACTAATTAAACTTCAAACTACGTAACTCTTACTCCTGAAGCCTTCTCCTGAATCCTTCCTGCGCTCTTTCCTGCTCGAATCCCTCTGCGTCTTCCGTGTTCCTAATGTTCTCCGAAACTGTGTCACCTGTATATGGTTTTATAATACTTACCAATTCTGTTATCAAAACCTGAACACATTTAAAGTAGCCAAGTTAAAACGCGTCAAAATTCTTGACTGAAATTTAATTTTTATTAGGTTTCATTAAATAATTTTAACATTTTATGGATAGTTTGAAGCTCATTCTTGAAAATAAATTTTATTTCCGATACCATAGCTTAACTCGGAATGATAATATTCAATTTTTTGATTGTTTTGTCTAGATAAATGCAAATAAAAATTCTTGTAAAAGTTAAAATGATATTTTTTTTCAAGTGTAGTAGAATTTATCAAATGTAAATTAGTACATTTAATGATATCCTTAATTGTTGTGTAAATTGTAATAGACACAATATTTTAAAGAATTAAATAATTTTATGAAAAGTGACTTCATAAATTTATGTATTATTGATAAAATATATTTTTAACATTCATTTTATCAAGTAACTCTTGTCACAATAAATATTTTGTTCAGAAGATAAAAAGTGTAAAAAGTGATATTTCTAAGTTTATTCATTTAAATTAAGTTGATAATTCACTTTTTACAAGCTAGTTAAGGTGATTCCCCTCATCTTCACGGTTTAAAACTTTATATTTATTCATATAGTTTATGAGACATAATTTTACCATAATAAGTATATGATCATTGTAGACTTTTTTATTTAAAGACAAAATGGAACTTTTTAAATCTTAAGTATAAATATACTATAAACAATATTATTAACATAAAATATTAATTAAAAATTAAAAAATATATACAAATATATATAAATATATAATATTTTTATAATTATACTTATACTTAATTAATAACTGGTTCATCACCAAAATAATATTCATTAGTTGGATATTTTGATTTAGCAAGTTTAACATTTGATGAATAAAGATTTAAATCACCATAAAGATCTTCCATATATGATGTCTTTGTTTCATCATCTGTTAAACAAACCAATCCAACATAGTTAAGAGCAGCAGTAAAAGCCTCCATATAATGTGGAGGATAGGGTTTTCTGGGAGAATTTCTTACTGGTTTGTTTGTAAATTTGTATGCAATAAACTGCTCTTTATTAAAAAGTAATGTACCTGTAATCAAATTATAATATTTGATTATTATAAATAAATACGAATATTATTATTATAAAATTTGAATATAATTTTATTATTTATACATGTTAAATTATGTGGGTAACACCACTCAATAGAATTTTTATTACTTACCAACACTTCTTCCAAAAATCCCTGGTGAATTAATAACATCATTGATACTATCAAAATCATAATGTTGATTTAAAAAATTTTTTAAATTACTATCAATTTCAACATCTTCTTTTAATCTTTCATAATTTGATGTATTTATAGAATACAATGGCTCATCACCTCTCGCAGCTCGAATTCTTTTAGGTTTATTTATCTCTAAAGCCAAAGCATCAACTTTACTCATAAGAATCAACTGCGCATGAGCAATATCTTGAAGTAACTTGTAGATTGAAGCAAGTGTAATTTCCTCAGACACTTGATTAGTTTGATTTTCAATACTTGCAAGTTGTTGACGAATTTCACTGATTTCACCAGCATTTCTTCCTCTACGTAAATTTCTTTTTGGTGGCATTGTCTAAAAAATATATAAATTATTAAAAAACAGATAAATTAACAGTAAATAAATATTTACACGATATAATGCGTAATTTTGACAAATTAATATTGAAATAATTAATTGAAATAGTTTATTGTAAAAATAATTTAACAAAACAACTATGTTGAAATGGAATTACGAAATGTTAACAATTAAAAAAGTAAGGATACCTATTCATGATCTCTTTAAGCGACATTTTATATGTTCTTTTTTGTTTCATCTTCAAGAGTCTTGTTGTTTACCACGCGTTACTTTTTGGAAGCTTTTATATAAAATTGCGTTACCTTTGTTAAACAAAAAGATTACAAAATTTTTTATCAGTATAACATAAAATTTTCTTTAAAATTGTTAATTTCAGTGAAATTTATTATACTATATTTTGCTAATATGTATGGTTCACATTCCAAAAGAAATTTAAAAAGAAGAATTGCCTCTGCGACCAAATACAGAAGATCTAATAACGACGTTTCTACGACCGACAATGAAAATCTCCCAGAAATAAGTTCTAATGTAGATGAAGAAATATTATCTTTTGATAATATCATGAATTTGTTAGAGAATGATGATGATGATGATATTTTATCGTTTGCTGATTTGGATACATTTGAGAATGAAGACCAAGAAATAGAAAGTGATGGTAATAGAGATTCTCCTTCATTTAAATTGGATCTCGAGAATTTATCTCCTTTGTATAATGGTGCAAATATATCACTTGAAGAATTTGTTGCGCGTTTTTTTAAAATTAAAAAGCAGGGTTCTTTGAGTGACTCGCAAGCTCAAATGATGTTAGTTTTGATAAAAAATAGCTTGCCTGCATCTAATTGTCTACCATCTACTATTGAAGCAATGAGGCAATGTCTCCAATCAACTGTTCCTGAACTTGGTTTACTTTTCAAAACATCTGTTATTCAAAAATTTGAAGATGAATCAGTTCTTTGCTTTGATTTTATGTCTCACCTTAAATTGATTGTGAAAGAAAATTTTAATTTTTTTGAGATAAAGGATAATTCTCAAACTAATGCTGTAGTTGAAATGAAACTTATGCTTCATATAGATGGTGCACAAATGTCTAAATCTAGTGCAATTAAACTTTGGTCAGTATCGGCTGTTTGTATGAATCTGCCGAAGCGTATAAGATATAATATTAAAAATGTTTTGATTTTAACTATGAGGTAGGTAGAAAAATAAACATAAATTAACAATGCAATAATATTTATTTTAACAAAACTTAATCATTGAAAAAAAAATTATTGTATAAAATTAATTTCAGTGTAAGTAGAAGAGCCATTGATTTTAATAAACTTATACAACCAATAAAAGATAGATATGATTCATTGCCTCAGATATTGATGTATGGAAAAAATCTAAGTAGAGAATTCAAATATAAAGTTTCTTTTCTTGGTCTTACTGGAGATATATCAGCAATAAGAGAATCAAATGGTTTCAAATCATACAATTCATTATATGGTTGCACTTTCTGTAATCAAAAAGCTTTGTCCATTGGTAATCGTAGAGTTTGGAAGCGGTCTGAAGAGAATGATTGGAAGACTTCATCCTACTATCTTAGTAAAGTTAAAGAAGTATTGGAAAAAAGAGCTGGAATTATCGAAAGTAATAATGATGATTCAGACTTTGGAATATCTCATCTTTCACCATGGATTCCTTTGCTCGTAGTTCCAGACCAACTTTCGGTAGATTGGTTTCACACAATTCTTTTGGGTCCATTAAAGGAGGATATAAATCTTATTATTAACAGATTTTCATTGGTAGATAAACGAACATCATCGAACAGAACTGTAGTAAATGGCTTGTCACGTAGTGAATTAGGAAAAATATCAAGCATTTTCAAAAAAACGAATTTTCCTGTTGAAATTAAACGTTCTCTCAAAGGACTTGATGAGCTAAGCTATTTTAAAGAATTAGATTATAAGTTAATATTCTTATATATGTTACCGACAGTGTTAATTTTCGAAACAACTGGAAGCGTTAGAGATTTAATGGTAATTGATAGTATACTTTTTGCTGGAGTAACAGCATTAATGCATGACAACATAACAGCTGATCTAATCCATGAAAGTCAATTTATGATTAATTTTTGGTTTAAACGTCGTTTTGAAAAGTTAGGTCACTCTTCATCTACAATAAAATCGCATCTTATAACTCATTTACCAAAGCTCTCAGAAAAATATTCTAATATTTGCAACACAAGTTGCTTCCATGGTGAAGGGTTTTTGTATCTTCTTGGCAAAATGATTTCATTAAATGACTTCAAAAATATATTACCACAGATTCAGAAACGTCTTATAGACTATATTGCTGCTGAAAGAATTCTTTCTACCATTGATGATAGAAAAAAATCAAAAGAAAAACTACCGAGTTCTGATATCATAGCATTATGTACCGAATTACCAATTCCCATTGAATTATATAAATCATTAGGAGGCTTTTACTTAAATTCTTTTTACTTGAAATGCTCCGAGAGGTTTATTTTACATAGGGATTCATTATTAATTTACAAATCTGAAGAGGGTGTTTATCACGCAGGCTATCTGTTAGCATACTTTGAATCTCTTAGTAATACCAATGACCATAAATTAATTGTAGCACCGTTATGTGTTCACAATAATCATATACTTTCTATGATTTCTCCAGGATACAATGTTATTGATATCCAAACTTTAAAAAAGTCATCAGTATTAAAGCAATATAAAGTTTTGTCGAATAAGCTTCTTTTTGGAGAGATACCGAAAAAAAAATACCCATATATAGTTATTTCAATATCAAAAGTAGTTTCTAAAGCCTTATACATTGAGACAGAAAAATTTAATTTTATATGTCCACTTCTAAATAGCTTTGAACATAATTAGTCTACGTTATCTATTTACGACCGCTATTTTATATGTTGACAATAATTAATGTTTATTTTTTTTAATAGAATTTATTTTTTTTATATTAAAAAAATAAATGATTATTATTTATAATTTTGACGTAAGATGAAAAAAAATATAGCGTTGATACATATTTGCGAAAAAAACTGCTACTTCAGTGATTATTTATACGCTAAATTTAAAAATTTATTTTTAAAACTACATTTTTTTTCTGTTAGCGTAATGTAAAATTAACTAATTTTTAATATAAATTTATGGTTATAGTTATAGTCTATACATATAATATCACAGAATTAAATTTTGCGATTTCCAAAGTGTTTCTAAGTACAATTGTTTATTAAATTTCACATACTGAAAGATTATCGAGTATACTAATAAAAAAATAGAAAAATATAAAGTATAACTTAAAGTATAAAATTTTTTTATTTTTATTGTCTATAACCATAACTATAATCTTTAGCCGTGTACCTATGTCTTTAAATTATATATTTTTTCCTGACATATCACTATATTATAATCTTTAACTTTTATTGTATTGTCTTTTTCCAGTAGAAATTTTGTAATTGGTATGTTGATTTAGTAGTTTTTATTATATATTAACCATGTTTATATTTCAGATTTTTTTACATATATTACAACTTAACATGATTATGAGATATGTTTTATCTTTATGTTTTCAAATAACTAAGTTTTTCAGATTTAAATTCACAAATTATATTAACAAAGAGCATCTTCACTATTCAAACTGATAATAAGATAAGTTTTATTATATTTTTTCTTATATAACGATATTTTTTCAGGTGTAGATTTGCCAATAATAAGCATAGGAATCATCTCTTCATATTCAATCTTTTGGAAAAGATAGGTTTTGCTCTATTTCTTCATATTACTTTTTCTTTCAGATTCAATTTCACTAGTTAAGGATAAGAAATTATTGAAGAAGTTTGTTGTCCAGTCAATTATTGTTTGTTTTCTGTTAATGTAGTTTTGTTTTTAATTTGTAGCTTTATGTTTCTTTTTTTATTCCATAATAATTATTTTGTATTGTTTGTAGTTTTACTAAAATAAAATTAGATTTGCACATTAATATGAATAATATTTATGATAATTAGACTTAAAACATTAAGTTAATTAAGAAAAAATATGTGTTTATTTTAAAAATTTATAACACATATTTAGTATCTAAAATTATCACAGTAAAAAAAAACACATATTAATATGTGTTTTTCACGTAAAAACTATATTACATACTTTTTTGAAATTTAAGACATCAGTATGTAAATAACATACTGAAGTAATTTTTACCAATTTTATTACAAAAATATGTAATGTTACATACTGAATATGTTGGTAAAAAATTTTGAGTGTATATTGTATTGTTGTTTTATATAAAATAAAATCTTATTCTTATTTATATCTCTGCTTTGCTAATCTCGTGTAAATTAACTGCTACAACAATTTATCATGTGAAGATGAAGCTGTTTTTGAAATTGCAAGTATGTTTCTTATTAATTTTGTGCAGTTTCAGCTATCAAGAAATATGGATACATAGAAACTACATTAAGCTTCAGTTTTATCATACTAAAAAATGTTTTTTTTTATCAGAACACTTCTTTCTGTAGCTTCGGTATCCGTAGCGAAAATTTTGCTCATTCTTAATTATTAACATGCCGTATTTTTCACATTCCATCATTTATTTATAAAATTTCTTTTTCCAAAAGAAACTTTTCTGCCAATTCAAGAGTTCCAAAAAATTACAGAACTTATAAAACATTTGGGATATCACTTAAAGATGACTTTTAAAAAGATTTAATAATGAAATCTGTATAATCATATCCAACATTTATTAATTTATATATTTTTATTTTGTTAATAACATCATATTTAAAATGACAAAAATAAATTTTTTTGTTGTTTTAAAAAAATTTGTAATTTCTGTGAACAAATCTGAAATTTTTATATAAAAATTTAAATTATAAAAATCATTGTTATTTATAATTATTATTGTTGTTAAAATTGTTCGTCTTTTGTTATATTACCTAAAACGTAATGTCTCTTTGAAAAAACATGTTTTCAAAATTTGGAAAAAATAAATTTTTAGTTAATTTTCTCATTTTTTTTAGGAAGCATGCATACTAGCTCAATTATGGCTAGAATAAATACTTCTCTTTTTTATACTTTATTTAGTAGTTTATTTTTAAATATATTTCAGAATTTTTCCATATATTTTTTAAAATCTTGTTTAACATATTTTTACTATTTTTTAGCAAAATGTTTTTACTATTTTTTTATGTTTTCAGACAACGGACAGACCAGTCTGTCAATGCAAACGAAAAGTGTATTCGATACTACTAATATCGATCAATTTAAAAAAACAAGTCAAAAGACACCATCAAAAAATATTGAACTTAAAAATATCTCAAAAGAATCACATTTGACTTATAAGTCTTTTACAGATGGCTCGAAAATCAGTCCAAACGAAAGCTGCTTTAATGAAAATGTTGATACAGTTTGCATGAACATTATATTCATGGCTCAGAGAATGTGGAACCATTTAGTGGAATTGGAAACAAATCAACTGGGTGTATGTATACTAGTCTCATTTAAAAAAGGCGAGTGTACATGCTCTTCTTCTTAATTTTCTTTAACTGACAGCTAAAGCATTGCAGCTTATTCGTTTTTCTACGTTTGCAAATTATTTTTGCATGTTCAGTAAGCCCATTAGAGTTTCCCTAGTTTCCTTTACAGTTTCTCGAGATACTCTTATAACCATGAAAATTAAATGCAATTTCATTATAACCTTTCAAAAATTAATACATCTTTATAATTATTTCTGCGTTTCACAGTCTTGTAATTGTTGTATGTGTTCTCATTTTCTTCATTCTCAATGAATCTTATTATTTTTAATTCTATTTGGTCTTTCATTAATTCAACCATTCAAGTATCTGTTTCAATTAATATCACTTTGTTTTCTTTAATTATGAATATTGTAATATTAGATTTTGGGTGATGTAATATTTTAAGTACTCAATTATAGTTTTCTCTAAAAGTTATGGATTTTCTAAATTTAGCATTTTCGAGTGTGTTCTTAATAGTATTGGTTCTCTGTCATTGACTGATATGTCTATATCAGTTCATTCTTGCAACCAGATTTTAGCATTAAATATGTTATATCACCTCTTGACAAACGAATTTTTTAAATACATTTTTATGCCGAGTTTCTTTTTGACTTCATCTAATGGATCTTTCTCTCCAGGAAAACAAAGTTATATAGATCGAATACAATTTATCTCTTGATAATTTTCTAAGAATAAAGAAATCTTTCAATTTATTTTCACGTTTAATAGTGTTTAATCCTTTTATTTAACATTACCATCTCTATTTTATGGTATGATTAATTAATTTTTATAAGTTCAAAATTGCATTTTATAGTTTTTTATAACGTTATTAATACAAATTTTTGGAACATTATTTTAAAAGTTTAATAATATTTTTATTAATTTATTTTAAACGATTCTTTCCAAAATAATATTTGAATTTATAAATTGATTCTATATTAATTTTTTATAGAAAATTTCAATCTATTATCACGTAAATAAGAATTTACTATGATTTTTCTTAAAGAAATTAATTCTAAGTGGCACTTTTTTAAGTGACAAAATGTTTAAGAAATAATATGATTATTTTAAATATATTCGTCATAGAACAATTTTATATAAAAAATATGTTTATATTTATCAATATCTATGATCCATGCATTAATAACAATTTTGTCTATATTTTATGCAACTTTACTAGAAACAATTAGTGACTATCTTAAAGAGGTATATAAATATATAAATTTTAAATTACAAGTAATTCAATAAGGTTAAGTCAAGATAACATAAAATTATCAACTTAGATTATATATAAAAAAATTATCATCAAATTCGTTTGTTATAAAATGAAATAAATATTTAATATGCATGTTGCTACTAGTTAAAAAAAGATTATTTTATTCAATATTTTTACCATTTACTATGTAATCCAATAACATATAGTCACGAAAAATGAATCACGCAACGTATGAATCAAATAGTATTGAAACTAACGTTATGTAATAACGAAATTCTTATGAATAATATATAGAAATACAATAGCTATACATAAAATAATTTAATAGCTGGTTAGAATTACTGATTATTATGCTACAATTAATAGCTCAAAATTTTAAATATTGTTTATTCTTTTATAATGAGCCATATGAAAATGATAATCAAATACAGATGTTTTTTTATTTTTATACTCAAACTAATTTCAAAAAATCACATTTCAGATATTTTTAAAGGTGTTAAAAATCGAGACAATAACAATGCTTTAAAATTGCAATGTTTTAAGAAAATTTTGTTATTAATAAACTACGCGTTATTTTTTTAACATATATTTTTTCTGAAACGGTTATGCTGAACAGGCCTGTAATTTTATATTATATAATGTTTACAATTATGTATATTATCTGAAAAGACATATAAATATATTTAATATAAAAATCTGTTTTTAATGTTAAGTGGCTTTTAAATATGTAAAACGTAGATGTTGTGTTAAATTTAACACATAGCAAATAGAATAAGCCCAACATCAAAAACTATAAAAGAGAGAGAAATATGGAGTAATTTATTAGTTCAGAACAGATCAGAAAAGTACAAAATTCGAGTACTGAAATTGCAATTCCTACTTTATAAATATATATATATTATTATTTTATTATTAGTACCCATTGTTAAATAAAAATTAAACCAAACGTTAATTGTTATTCATTAAATAATCTTGAGCTTGTTCCGAGTCTCTAAAAATGTACCAGAATTATAGATGATTTTATTTTTAATTGCGAAAACTAATCTTTTAATAACTAACAATTTATTAGTATTTTTATTAATTTTCCAATCATAATACTTATTTCCGTCATCAATTGAGATTAATATTTTAACATTAATTTGAAATGATGATACTTAGGATTTATTTACTTTTTTTTTACAAACGTTTACAAATATCTTAAATTCAACTATATAAAATCAACAATGTCTGACTTTTTATCAAAATAATAATATCTATTCTATCCGTTATGGGTTCAATAGTACAGCGGTTTTGATGGTATTTAACAGAATGGTAATTGATTATTGTGTAATCCCAACTATAAAATAGATGGGATAAAATTAATATATATATATCTTATATTTTGTTTGTATAATGTTAATTGATAAAAATTGTTAGTTAATAAAACCTACCTTACTAATTTTGTGTTATTTATTACTGCTGTTGACTGTGGAGCCGTAACATGGAGGTTACTGAAATCCAACCGTTAGGTTGGATTCGATGGTAAAAAAATGGAATATTCCTAAAATTAAAATAATTTAAATTGTAAGTTCTATATTAGTATATGACATAATGGCTGCATACAAGATCCTAAGAAAGAGATATAATAACATTTTAGAGATTAAGGATCATTTTCAGAGATTATATCGTGCAAAATAGCTAATAATATTATGATAAGCACGTAGGCACCATAACAAAGACTAGTCTAATTATTAATAAACGAATACTTTTTTCTTAAAAAAATTAGAGCAAATTGTTAAGTCCTGTAAGTAATAGTTTCCAATTAATGTTAATGGAATCTTTGAATTCCTCCAATCCTAGAAATTTTTGTTTAGGTGGAAGACATCCAACTATAGGACCCCCACGATAAATAATGAGTAGTTCTTTGCAGTTCGGAATACGCATAGACGGGAAATTTACTCCATATGTTATTTGAAGGACCACTCCCCTGAAGTGTTTGGGTGGATCCTCGTTGTAAATCTTGAGCATTGAATTATTCTTTGAAACCACACCATAATTAATTTAATGTGGTACATCAGGTTGGGTGTTCCCTTTCAGATCCAATTTAGCTCTCCAATCACTTATCATATCAGAATTGTTAAGGCGATAGTAAAGCTGAAAGAATCTAATAGACATAATGGAACAGTATGATAAACTTTTAGAAGGCATACATTCCAAAGTCTTAAGTAGCATGAAAGATTCCAGTGTTCTATTATCTAGTTAAAGTTGTTTGGCATATTCTTCAATGAGAGAAATAGCTTTTCTTTTCTTATTCTTACCTTCTTCAGAGGAAGCTGTAAAATAATATTATATTTTTGATATATATAACTTACGAGGAGGATTAACTTTCTTAGGAGAGTTACCTTTATCAGGATCTTTTTCCTTGTCTTTGTCTTTTGGAGGATTAGAATTAACAGTCTTATCCTGTTGATTCTTACCATTTCCTTCTTCCAAAAAAGCAAGATATTCAGCACTAGGAACGTTCGTTTGTTCACTCATAGTTGAAAAAAAAGAAAGATGAGGTAAACGAGGAAATAATGGAATTAAATAAGCCACCATCTTGAAGGCGGAATGTTGGGTCTAAAATTTGGTATTAAATCAAGATACTGGATTATTTAATTCAGAAAGTAGTCACAATTGTGATCGAATACCAAAATTTTATTGCTCTCATTGCATAAGAGAAATAAAGTCAACTATATAATCCAGTTGATAAGAAAATAATATCATTATTAAAAAATTAATTAATAGAAAAAAAGATATTTTATTTCAATTACTATCATTTTTATATCATATTGTTTACTGTGTAACTAGAGTCGAAAGTCATTATTTCAAACTTTATTTGCCGTGTATCTCTTCAAAAATTCAAATTATTTAAAAATAGAAGAACGGGGCTACGAATCAATTTTATGGTTAAATATTATTTGCTGTATATATTATCAAATTCAAATTATCAGCTCGAAATTGCTGTGATTTAACGCATATAAAAAGAATTATTCTAATACCGAAATCAACCATCTGTTAAATATCGAAGAGATTATTGTTATTATTAGAAGAAAAAATATTGCAGAATAACCAACTATAAACTTTTAAAATTAATGAATAATGGAATTTGCAAGCTCTACGCAAGAAGAAGTAAACGATAATAAATTTAACACTTCATAAACAATCAAATAAAACTTCATGAAATCTCTATTAAGTAAAGAAGGGAAATTACAATATCTTCATTAAGTGAAGATAAAAAAAATAAAATGTTCTAGTAAGTGTGGCGTAGAGCAAGAAAGGCATCGATCTACCGTTGAAATCTATCTGCAGTTTTCAATAATAAGATATACGTGTAATAACACAGCAAACATAGTTCATTGAAAAGCAAAGTGGAAACCAACATTAAAAAACAAGAGAGACTTGCTACAGATCAAGTAAATTCTCTTCCAATACTCTTACTCTTGGTTGAGTTGGTTGGTCAGGAGCAGTCGGATTGTTTCTTCGTTTTTAGTAACCACGGAAGGGTGTTCAGACAACTCGACATAAAGAATTTATTTAAGTTAGAAATGATATAATGCATCTAATTTATCTAAGTTATCCATGATACTATTTTCGTGAAATTTGTTAAGAAGTTTTTTTGTGCTGTCATACCTCTTTTCAAATATTTTTTTGAAAAAGCATCAGATACCTAACCAAGTAGTTGCTTATTTATTCATTATTAGTAAGAATTTCCTGTAATTTTAGGCATTCAATCAATTTATATATTGTAGGATGGTTTTCATTTACCATAGACAAAAACTGAATTGAATGATTCCGCATAATTGTTAGTAAAATTTAAATTGTATTTTAAAATATAATTGTACTTGTTCCATAATTTTGAACTAAGATGTGGATCTTTAATTTTTGTACCTTATGCTTAAAATTATTTTTTAATTATTCAAATTTAAATATTTTTTTAAAACTTGTCAAGTTGCCTATAATGTCGAGTTGTCTTAATGTCGAATTGTTTTGATGTCGAGTTGTCCAATGTCAAAAAGTCTATGAACCCCACGGAAGAAAGAAATTACCAACACCAATAAGACAATTATAAAGACTTTAAATGCATCTTGCAATAACATCGAAATACAGGATTAACCACTGCTACAAAGACAATTAAGTTAACACCACTGATCCATGTTGAAATGTCTGAAACGAATAAGTTATGTAATGAAACTTTCATTGAAGTTTACCAATAATTGAAGGTGAAGAAAGTTTTGGTGTAGAAGAACAGCTACTAGAAATGTAACGAAATAGTTTGACAATTTGTCAAATGATAATTGTTTTACAATGTTCATTCTTTATATACTGCAAGAAAAACAAATTATATCACTATCGTGAAATGTCGTTACCTTACTTTAGAGAAAAAACCAATTATTGGGAAAAAAAGACAATGCATAAACAGCACAATACAACTACTTTGTAAAAAAAGTTTTGATTAAATAATAGGATAAAGTAGCTGAAATAAAATTGAGTTAGACGAATGGTTGAGAAAGAATTAAATTTACCAACGAACGGTGATTTTTGTATATCTTGTTACAATAAATTTGTCTTCTTTTTTTTTGTTAAAAAACATCATCACTAGGAAAAGTGAATTGGAATTTTCTTTTTATTTGGTAAATGATCTAAAATAGAAAACTTAATTATTAAGATAATAGTAAAAGAAATATATGTAATAATTTGTTAATTAATGATAACATCCTAAATGCATATTAAAGAAAATTTGTTTACAAATTCCTTAAAGGGTGGATGTAATCCCACCCATAAAATAGATGGGGTGAAATTGATATATATATATATCTTATATTTTGTTAGTATAATATTAATTGATAAAAATTGTTAGTTAATAAAACCCACTTTATTAATTTTGTGTTATTTATTACTGCTATTGACTGTGGGGCTATAACAAATGATAAGAAAATAAACATAGTAATACAGCAATTTATAATATTCAATTAGAATAAAAAGCAATGGTAAAATAATAAAAATATTTAAAAAATATTAAGAGTGTTACTTTGTTCTAATTTCCCATATGTTTTATACTTACTTCTGATTGAGTAGGAGTTCTTCAGAACGTGTACTTATTCTGCTTTCCTTCTTGCATGTTGCGTGACTATATTTTTACTTATGCATATATAAATTTCTCGATGTACATCGAGGGAACGCATTTTGATATCATATAATAAAAATAGTTTATTACATTCTTATGATCTTCAATATTAATTAAGCCTTATATGTACTTAGTAATCTATGAAAGAAATTCTCTCAATCTAACTTGTTAAAGATAGGTAGAAGCATAACTCTAGTTCTAATAAAGTTTCTCATGAACTACTGGAGGCAGTGGTACAAAGAAATATGAAAGAAACAACTCTACTTTGTGTCAGACACGCCCAGAGCAGAAAGTATATATAAATGAATGTCAAGAAGATAAGTTAGTTCTTAAAGAATAAAGAACAAAGATGAGTGAGTAATAATTAATATATATATAATTGTAAACTATAAAGTATAATAAACATCTATTAAAAATATATGTACTTCTCACTCTATCTTCGTAAATCTATTTGATCCAAATGCTCCGGGTCAAAACAACCTTCTGGCAAGATTACAATAATAGAATAGCCTAAGTACTTATATAAATAAATATATATAATCATTTTAGGTTTTTGGTGTTTATTGCGTCTATCATTTTCTCGGTAATCCCCTAGATTTAATCACTTTTTCTTTGATTTCAATCCGCTCCAAGAAGTTCATGGAATATTTTGATTATTGGAAAAATAGGAAAACTTACAAATAGTATATTTTTGCAAGAATCTGGGCCCTTTAAGGTATTTTCCGTAAAGGTTTTCAAATATAGCTTCTGTACTAGCGAGTTGTTCTAGCAATAGTGTTAATAATAGAAATAGTTAATTTTAGAAAGAGCATTGAATTTATAAATATTTCATAAGTAATTTAGTAATGGATGGATATTTTAGTACTAGTACTTCAGTTTAATAGCGAAAATTTGTTTCTTTAACTGCGAAGCGATTGAGATGTGAAAAAAAATTTCAAATTTTTTTGAATAATTTGTTTTTGGTAATTGAAATTTGACTTATTTTACATAATGAGAATTAATTATGTTATTTGTTTTCTATAAATTTTATTGATTTTTTGATTTTCCTATATTATTTTTCGAGGTACCCTTCCTATGAAAAGATGTTTTCATCGTCTTAATGTTTAGAGTTCCAGGAATTTACAATGCCTGTTGCAATAAGTTTGATCTTTCTTGTTTATTTGTCTTAATCTATGTTTACACTTTTCTTTATTATCTCATTTGTCTTCTTTGTTTCGTCTTCTTGTTAGATTAAATAGTTACACAATTCTTCATAGCTTGTAGTTAATAAATTTTTGTTAGACTAAGAGAGGGTTATTGTGGCGTAGGTATAAAAGTAATGAGTATTTTGATCTGTAATACATTTTAGTTAATATTTCAATCGAAAATTTTATTTTTTAAAATGGCATTCAAGTCAACTGAATAGTGTTCACCCGTTCTTTCTGATGGATTCGATGTCACTGCGCTATGTAGTATATCGAAAAATTGCAAGCAGAGACGAACTCTGTTGAAACTTATGTCTTACTTAAACAATTGAAACATCAGCAACCAAAAAGGCCCTTGACTTGGGTGAGAGCATCTTCTCTCACAATTATGGATAGTTTTATAATGATTCCTATTATTCTTTATTTTAAAAAGAAATGTTGGAAGAAGAGGTTGCCATGGAGGACATACCACGGTACGTAAGATTCGACATTGATAAGAATGACATATCGAAATTATATTTAACTTGAATGGAAGCGTCTTTCATTACCAATGTATCGTTACATATAATTCTACCAGAGCATAGAGAGCCTGTAACTTTTCTTACTAAAAATATGTCGAAATAGAAACTATTGTTTATTTTTTACATATAGGCGTTCGGGATAACCGTTTATCTCATTGTTGAGGTTTCTGAATTTGGACCTCTTGTGGCTAGAGAAAAGCTGCTTTAAGAAAGATTTTTTAGCGACCTTGATCGTCTGAAAGTATTAGTGGTTTGCTGTTATGAAACCATAGCAAATATCCCTAATATTGAGACCTTGTTACCTGCTTTAGAGGCGGTGATTTGCAACAAGACCATTGACAATTGTTAGTGTTACCAGTATTTATCAGATATACTTTCAAACGTCATGGGAATTCTCCCGGAATTGGATTTAGAATGGTCTTTATTCCGTTAGTCGGGCCACGTTTATTACTCTACTGAAAACATTAAGTAAATAATATGTGATGTATTAATTCCAGCGGATCTTTAATATTGTCTTAAAGCTGTGGAGGTTAACCGTTAAAAAAAGAGAAAATTTTTGGAAACTAGCAAATAATTTTTTCTTTTTTTTCTTTTTTTATTTGTCTTATTGATTGCCTGTTTTTATAGTAAAATCTTTTTTTATAAACATTGTTTTATTATTTTTTTCTTTAATCTTGGAATAAACCTTTTCATTTATACTTATGTACTTTATTTTCTTCATTAGCTTTTTCTTTTGTATATATTCTTCTTTACTCTTTCAACAATTTTAATTTGTATTGAAATTTTTTGAATAGACTTCTGTTTTTTAAGTGCTCTATTGTTATTTTCTTTTATAATAAACTTTTTCATCATTATTACTTTGTTATCATATTCTTCTTGTATTGTTGACATATAAAAATTTGCATTGACAAATTTTTTTTTAAAAGTAAGTTTCTAATAACTACAAGTTAAATTTCGTCATTAAATATTGTTAGTTTCTTTGAGATAATAACAGACTGCAGGTGTATTCTACTGTGATCAAAAAGTATAAGACTTTTTAATTTAAGACTTCGGGGTTTATCAAAATGCATAGATTTTTTTTCTTATGTTGATACAATTTTTACTGACATTTGTGTCAAATTTTATGATAGAAGCATCAGTTGTTAATGAGTCACGCTCGTTGACGTATGCTTCCAAAAGTTCATTTTTCGACTTTTAACATGAATAAAAAAGTTCAGCGAAAAAGTTACATTAAATTTTTATTCGAAAATTTCACTCATAACGTTTCATAACCGTCTATTTACCTGATTTGGCTCCGTCTGATTTCTAGCTGTTCCTGAAACTCAAAAAACCACTTCGTGGTCATCGTTTTGACTCAATTGAGAAGATAAAAACGGCATTAAAGAAGGCGCTCAAGGTCATCTCAGAAATCGATTATAACAAATGTTTTAAAGATTGAAAGAAGCGTTGGTATAAGCGTATTGATGCCAGAAAGTAGTACTTTGAAAAAGTGAAATAAAATTTGAAAAATAATATATCGTTTTTTTTATTTGAAAATTCTGACTAATTTTTGATCACAGTAATATGTAATTTTGAAAAGATAAGTGCCTTAATAATAAATTTGATGAGTTAGTGATAGTATTTTTTTTAATATCTAGTTTAATGTATATAACAACGCGAAGGATTTATTGTTAATGTTCTTTATCATTCCATTAGAATTCTAAATTATTTTAACTGCCTAATGTTGACATAAGTATATATTATTTCTTGCTTTATTTGTTTATTCATTAATCTTTTATTGTTTGAAACTCTGCTTAGTTCGCAGTCTTCCCTTTCATTATTAATCTCCATGATACAATAAAGCCCATCATATCGTTCACCTAACTTCTTTTCAATGTCTACATACAAAAGGTCTTTTCAACCTAATACAGACCAATTTTATCAAAAATTAGACCATTTACATAAAATGATGAAGAATTTCCTAGTTGTATTTAAATTTTGTGATATATATAATTTTATTGGTATTATTAATATTATTATAATTTTAATAAAGTATTTTTTAATATTAAAGAATTTATTAATTATTTTAGAAAATGAATGTTTTTAGATGTCTAATATTGCAAAAAAATTTCTAATGGAATTATATTGCTATTTATATTATTGAGAATCTTCAGGACCTTTTTAAATGTCTAGATAAAGAATGCATAATAAAAGTTTTCTAATTCCAGAAAGTCTTTTTTGTCGAATTTATATAAATGACATTGAAAACAAAAAAACAAATAAAAAATGTATATTTTCGAGTCAATTAATGATTGATTGTATTAGATGAAAGTTTTTCTTTTTAATTATATTTTAAAATGCAAATTCTTTGGATATTCCTACAAAAATTGATAATTTTATCAATTTGTTTCGCGAAATTGCTCTATTAATAAACCGTACTTGGATATGCTTTCTTTTTAAAAAATTTTTGAATATTTATAATATCTTGTGGTATAGTGTTTGTATTTTTATTAGTATGTTGACTTGTTTTTCAAATTTGTAAAAAGAAATTAAGTAAAAGTCCTTAAAAATACAAGACGTTTTTCTTTTAGAAGATTTGTCAAAATATTAAAGATTTCTAGCGTTATGATTGTTTCTGAAAAAAAATAACGAGAAAAGAGACACTAGTCTAATGGCTATATAGCTAATCGCGCCGGTACTTAATTTTTGCCGCAAAATTTTTACAATAAACAATTTTCAAAGGTATTTGATTAAACAATTCTATAATACGCAAAAAGTTTAAAATCCAATAATTTAATTGTATATATATGTTTAAAGTATTTTTTATATGCAAACAAAATTTTTTATAATAATAATGTAACAGAGTAATAATAATGTCACAAAAATTTTTTTTATAAATTTTTGTTGTTATATTTAATAAAATTATGTACTTAACTATGGCACCTAAAATATCTTCACAAAAATTTAGAAGCATTGAAAACCATGCTAAGAAATGAGCCAGATATTACGGCATGGAAAGCTAAGAGAAACTTAGATTTTTTTAAAAAATCTAATGAAGCTTTCAACTGTAAAACTATATTTAAAAAAGTTTCGTAATAAAAAAGAAAAAGGAAATAAAGAAGATGAAAAAGTTATAGAAGATGTTAAATCATGTCCTAGCTCATCGAAAACTTGTAATTTGATCCTTTTCACTGTCGTGATATGTAGAACTTACATAGATGATTGTAATACAGAGAGAAATAACAGAGCCATTATTGTTTATGAAGACAATAATTTAAATTTTCTAGCTAGAAATTGTCGGCGGTATATTTTTTGAACAAATTTGATAAAATTGAAATATTTTATTGCTCAGAATGTAGATCTATTGATAATAAAGAAAAAAAAACGATAAAGACACTTTTAAAAATTGAAAATTCTGCATTATCACTTGTAAATTCACATGACAGCAGCTGCAGATCATTTAATCTTGGAAAATTTTTATTTAAAGACTTAGAAGTAAAAACTTGCAATAAAATAAAAGAAGGTTTAATTACACCAGGTGATGCTTACAAAGATTATTTATTGCAAATAAGTTCATTTTGTTCATTAAATGCAATATCGTATGAAAGTGTTGTTACAAATGCTGGTTTTATTTCAAGAAAAACATTAATGGATACATTTAAAAAGCATAAATCAATAGAATTTCCGAAAATTTTAGAAAATCATGAATTAACATACTATGATAATTCTAAATGGATTTATCAAAATTTATTAAATTCTAAAGAAAGCAATATTGATCAAAACCAAAGTGATTTTATATTTTTCGGTTCTTCGTTAATGCTTAATGCTATGGTTAGCAGTAGTATGATATTTTCTGATAGTACTTATGAAAAAGCACCAAAAGAATGGTCAGAGCTTTTAATTTTTCATGTTGTACCTTTAAATGGAGGATCTAAAAAAACAATTGCAGTCTGTTATTTTCTATTAAAAAGACGTTCATTTAAAGCCTATTGCAATGCACTTCAATTTCTTAAAGAAAAACGTTTGGCTATAAATCCAAATTCAATTAATTATAAGACAATAATGTCAGATAAAGATGATGCTTTTTTAAAAGCATGTAAAAGATGTTTTGTTAATTGGAGACAAAAGCTATGTGTATTTCATTATATAAAGAATATTAGAAAAAATGCTATAAAGAAATTTTTTTATTCTACAAAGAAAAAAGTTTATGATACTAGATTTGCTAAAAAATTTTATGATCAGGATAAGAACGCACAATACTACTTAAATATTTTTTATAGAATTCCATTTCTTCGTGCTTGCGATATATTAAATGTCTGGAAAGATCTAAAATCAAAATTACAAAATCATTCTAATGCTGGAAGAAATTTTTCAGAATATTTTAAGAATGAATGGATTAAAACTGATTTATCATATTCTGTACAAATGTTATTTTGTAATTATAGTTTTTTCCGTACTACAAATTCAGCAGAACATGAATATTTTCAATTAAAAAAAGTTTATTATTCCGTTCACATGGATCTTTTAATGGTTTTGTTAAGTCACTTAAAAAGTGGAATTTACATAAAGCAACCCAATATTATCAATTAAGAAATAATAAAAATATTATAAATATTTCTAAGAAGATAGATTTTTTTCTCTCTATATTACTATGATAGGAATAATATTGAGTCTTGCTATAAATATTTAGAAAAAATTACTTTATTTTTACTTAGTTAGCTATTTATTCTTTATAAATATTTATAAAATAATTAAATTATATAGATATTTATATTTCAATGTTAATAAAAAATTACCTTTTTTACTTTATAAATTTTGCGCGTTATTGCCGCATGCGACATAAATTTTTGCAATAGACTAATATCCACCATCTCAAAATAACAAAAACAGACTCGCTTCTCATGTCACTGCTTTTTAAAAAAACTAAAAAATATTTGTTTGACTAATTTATTTTTTTACTATCAAATTTTTCTACCAAAATTTATTTTTAAAAAACTACAAAAATGATAAAAAATAACAGTTTATTAAGCTTTATAAGAAATCTAACAGGATTTCTTTTTTATAACAAATGTAATATATTTTTTATTTATTAAACTTTCTCCTCTTAAATGCAGCTTTTATCTGTTCATTTCAAACTATTTTATTACTTCTGTTTATATTACAATGTTCTTACAAAACTTTCTAAAAATATGTAACATAAAACAATGTGCATATATTTAACTTATTAAAATATATTCTTTTATACTGGGATAAGTATATAGAAATAGTAATCTTAGTTGATAATCCCATGTGACTTCATATTTTGGAAGAATAACACCATAAGTTATCCTATCAAGTCGTTGATAATTTCTATCTAAAGAAATTAAGCTATAGCCTTTAGAATTTCCAGATTGTGGACTTTTGATTTGTAAAACATCCATTTTAGGTATTAATTCATCCTTAAAATCGTATATAAATCCAACTTCATCTG
Organism: Strongyloides papillosus; assembly: GCA_005656395.1. NCBI lineage: Eukaryota > Metazoa > Nematoda > Chromadorea > Rhabditida > Strongyloididae > Strongyloides > Strongyloides papillosus. The sequence goes on along the minus strand of SRSI01000054.1, from coordinate 50,817 downwards.
GGCAAACTAGAACTTGTTCATTTTTGTCATTATTGGGACCCGGTTTTACTAATTTAAGTACAAGTCGCAGCCTCGCTTCGCTCGTTGCTGCTTGCTTGCAAGGCTCACATTTTTTTATGCACGACGTACTATGCTCGTCTCAGCTTTTTAGAAAAATTAAAAAAGTTTTTGTTATCATTAATTTATTGTTTTTACTATCAAAAATTAATTTTATAATTTTCTTATAAAATATAAAACATTCTAAATGAAATATAACATAAAAGTAACGTCAATATATTTAAAGTATTGAAACATATTACATTATCATTCAACATTATGACGTCTGGCTGGTTTTGTAATAGTTTTATTTGTGATGGTGGATTTAATGCCATATTTAGAACCCCTTCTTATACTACATTTCTAAGCTTCCCTCTTCTTGCAGTCTTTTGAGGATCAACCCACTTAACCTTAATACCATTAGCCGTTTTTACTCTGCTCAAAGCCACATATAATTGGCCGTGAGAAAAAATTCCTGTTCTATTTATTGATAATCCAATTCTATCTAAAGTTTGACCTGAAACTTATTAATAGTCATGGAGTAGGCTAACCTTACCGGAAACGGATACCTTATAAAAGCTATTGGTTTTTTTATGTCTGTTGGTTCAAGTTCTATTTGAGATATATAATATGTTTTTTCCTATCTGTAGATTTACATTTTATAAGTTTATTCAATCCGTCTACAGAGTGAGATATTCCTTCATAAATCAATCGTGTACCGTTACATAACCCATCTTTGATATTTAGATTTCTGAGGCACATTAGTATACATTCATTGGATAATTTCAATTCATGTAGAGGGTAACCACTTGGATTATAAGTATGAAGAAGTTCTGGTGTTATTTCTAAATCTTGTGCAATTATATCATTGTCAAAGTAGAGATTATCAGTTGAGTAATGTGTTTCAACATCCTTAAAATACTTTTCTAGTATTAGTTTGTTTATACTTAATACAGTGTTATTTGTAGGTGACAGTATTGCAATATTTAAATTTACTTTGATACCGAACATTGTAGGACCGAAAATTTCTGTTATAAATTCTACTAAACTTTCCTCAAAAAGCATAGATTCTGGAATAGTGATTAATCTAATGCTATTCATTCTTCCATCGAGAGAATAATCTTCTGCCGGATTATATCTGGTACCGTTTCCAATTTGTAGTAGGAATCGTGCAAATTTCTGTTGATTATTTTCAGTTCTCATGTTTTCATTTAAATGTGATCTTTTCACCTGATTACCATGTGTGAATAAGTATGAGTTTAAAATTGTGGATGCTTTAAGTTGTTCAGTCGTGGAATCTTTTATAATGGAGAGGCATTGACGAAAGTCTTCTCCTAAGACAAACATTTTTTCTCCGAATGGCTTGTATTTATCAAAATGAAGTCTCATGACTTAGTCTATGTACGTTAGTTGCTTTAAACTTAGCATAGACACTTCGTCTATGAAAATAACTTCACTTCTTCTTAATCTATGGCTTTCACAATCTGGTAATCTTCTAATGTTTACTCTCTCCACTTCGAAGTCGTGGTCGTTGATATTTAAGGAAATTTTGAAGAGAGAATATGCTGTTTGCCCGTTTTTAAGCAATAAGGCTGCAATGCCTGTTGATACTATATTTTTATAAAATTTACCTTCAGTTCTCAAATACGCAGCAAACATTTGATATAAAAATGTTTTTCCTGTTTCGGCTCGACCCTTAATAATCATTGCTCTACATTTTCTTACTGATCTTAATAAAGCCTTGAATGTTTCAAAAGATTCTTTTTGCCTAGACGTTGCAGTATTGATGTATTGTTCTAATGCTCTTACATCATCTTCCACATTTTCACCTTCATAATCAATGATATCTTCATAAACAAATGCATTGAGTGGTAGATTTGATTTTCTAATGTCGTAACCGTTTATACTTAATATTACGTTTATTTTATACAATAGGTGATTATTCGCCTTTTTAACAGCAATAATCTCTGGAACAGGACCATTTGTATTTCTTCTATATCTAGGTAAAAATAATTGATTCATATAATTTTTATGTTCATCAAACACTTTCAAATGGTCTTTAAAATTAGATTCATGACAGATATATATTGCAAAAACGTTTATAAATTCAGGTGGTGTTAACATATCTCTTAATTCATTAAAATACTCTGCTTCCAGTACTCCATTTTGTATTAAATTGAGATGCTTTGTTGCTGCTTCATATGTTGGGAATTGTATACCATTTATTGTCTTAAGATCATCGAATGATCTAACTCCTTTTTTGTGGATAAATAGTATTCTCATTGCAAATAATTCAACATTTTTCTTTGATATTGCAATTTTTCTTCCGATAGCCTTTCTTTTTTGTTTCCTTTTTATCCATGCACCTCTTTTATTACGGGGAATATCACTATCCTTGGGGTGGAGAGGATCCCACTTAAATTTAGTTGGAACATTTTCGTATGTTAAATCGAGAATTTCAGGATCTGGATTTGAACTGCAGTACTCCTCATTCATCAAATCAAAATAAGTCATTAATTTTGATTTACCCACGGTGTGTGTCGTTACTAAATGTTGAAATGCATCTGCGTCTGTGTTAAGTTCAGGTGCATTAAGAAAATTTCCTTCTTCTCTTAAAAATGGAATAGTATATTTACCATTTTGGCCGGGTTTTTCGTGGATGTATAGTACTTCTACTGTCACGGTATTTGCACAAATAGAGTACTCCATGATCTTCCATGCTGAATCCGATGACCCAATACAACGTATTATGGAATATAAATATAATACACACACATATAAATATATGGTTTATTAACAACCGAGAATGCCCCCGGTTATCATCTATTTTATTTTACTTTTATAATACTCAAGAATAGATAAGAAATGTATAAATTATTTAGTTACTCTTTTGTCTTCAGTCTTGATTATTGATATTCTTTTATTTATTATTTTAATTTCAATCAATTTCCATTACAAACGAACCTTTTGATATTCGGATATTTCATCCTTTTTCTCATCATTCAGTAACAGCTCTACATTAACTTTATTTGTTTCTCCATCCTTTACTAAATATTTGAATAGATAGTTTACGGCTAACACCTGATTAACTACTTCGATATTGATGTGGGCATCGAAGTATTTGAGCAGAAATTCATTGTAAGGTACGACAAAACTGTTGTTAACAACCCGATTATTTTTGAGGGTTATTTTCTCAGCAGTATTGTCTGTCCTTCGATAGCAAACTTTTCCTGTTTTACTATCTATATAAGTTTCGAGTACAAATGCTTTTGGAAAATCTTTTATGCATTTGTTTTTAGATGCACTCCAACAGGGAACTTTTTCCTTTAAAGTGGGGCAGTCGTGATGCAAAATATGCCTTACAATAAATCATATAATTCGGGGTCATAATTTTTGTCAGGTATTTCTGCAGATATAACGTTATTAATAGATTCAGCTGTTTTTTCAAAGTAATTCAGTCTAATAAGATATGAATGTGAAGTAAACCTCTTTTCTGAAATTCTACAGAAAAGAATAAGTAAATCTTTTCCCCAAAGAGGCCATTATTTAGCATATAAACTAATTCTTGCATCTTGTATATAAATACACGATTGACAATATCCGGTCTGTGTATTGAATTGACATTTTTTCTTGTCGAGTTTACAATTTCTGGCTATTTTGGATTGTATGTGAAAGTGATGAATAAGTGAAGTTTACCATACTTTTGTTGCACTGCCAAAGCATTTTGTTCCTTGAATTTATACCATTTTGCACCTCCAGTTAATGATTTTAACAATTTAAGTGCATTGTAATTGTCTTTATTAGAATCAACCATATCATCTTCATTGTCGTCTTCGTATCCTCCATCACAAACATTGTCCAAGTAATTTCCACAATTCTTAGATAATTTATTTCTATCTTTATTAATTTTTCTTGCGAATTCTAAATGTCATTTTCTATTCTTACAATAGAATCACAAAGATAATGTTAAAGAACTCCTTGTGATAGTAGAAAAATTGTTATTTCAAGTCTAACAAATAAATTAAACTGCGTGAATTCTTTTCTGCTCGGATAAGTATTTGGGCATAATAATCTTCGTTGATAATCCTATGTAATTTCGCATCTTTGAAAAAGAACATCATAGGTCAGCCCATCAATTCGTTGGTGATTTCTATCTAAAGAAATTAGACTATAATCTTTAGAATTTCTAGATTGTGACCTTTTGAATAGTAAAACATCCATTCTAGGTGTTACTCTATCCTTAGAATCGTATATAAACCCAATTTTACCTGGATAAACTTGAACTTGCTCATTTTTGTCATTATTGGGGCCCGGTTTTACTAATCTAAGAATAAAATTTTTTTTTCAAACTCCTCACTTTCTTTATTTTCTTTTAAAATATCAATGAATCTCCTGTGACATTTTGCAATAAGTTGCTTAGGCATAAATGTTGTAATAAGTCCAATTGATATTCGACGATTGTAGCTTCGTTTATATTTTTTCTAACATTAGCTGCAAGCGTATTATAGCCAGATTGTGGTACATTCATCGCCTCATATTCTTCTGAACCAATCATAAAGTATTGGTTATTTTTTATATTTCTTTCTTCTAAGTTTTCGATAATTCTCGCATCAAAGTTTTATGTACTATAAGCTTTACCTTGTAGTATAACTGGCTGAATTCTACGATTATTGATACTTCCAAGTCTACGATGTGTGAAATTAAACTGTCCATAAGAAACTGCTTAATTAATTGGTCTAATGTTTCGTAAAAATACTTTTTCTTCGTATGTACTACAGTCGTAAAAAGGTCTTAATTCATCTAGAAAATCTTTTGTCATTAAGAACGAATTGTCAAAAGTTCCTTTTCTGCAACATTTATTTCCCACCTTTTCTCCGTAATAGTATAAAGCATTGCAAAATTTACATTTCTCACCATCATAAATGGACCCAAAATTACGTGCCTCAATTTTTATGTTTTTCGTAGAATCAAGATTTTACTTATATGGGTAATTATATATGAAACATCCTACACATACAACAAATGTTCCTGCTGTTATAAATAATTTATTTTTGACGACAATACTGCTGCACTAACCCATAGCTACTCCTTTGAAAACTGTATTAATGAATCCTAACAAAGTATGAGTAAAATGTTCAAAAATTCCATTTTACCTTCTTTAAAAACTCGAACTACGTCTCAATATCAATGATTGGAACGATCTAGTTGCAGAATAATGATAATTATAGTGATCTTCGTCCGAGAACATAAATATATTCATTTTTAGTAGAACTGGTAACATTTTGTAGCAAATATCATCAATATTGTGCGTAGAATAACTTTTTTTTTAATTCCTGGTACATCCTGACAATATAGTAATTGTCGTATTCTATTTCATAAGCTGCAACATCTCTTCTTCCCAAATATTCTCTTATTTTCTCATTTGGTGAACTATTTTCTTTAAAATGTTGTATTCTTTCATTCCTATATTGCATAAGTCATCCTAAAGATTGAAACCAACTTATTTACTCTCATTTTGATAATCTATAAAGCTTTGATTAAATCACTTTCATTATTATTTAGCTTCTTTTGCGTTAATTCATAAAAATAGTGAGATATATTCTTTTAATCCAATTCTAGTTTGGGACCTCTTTTAAAACCTACTGGTCTAAAAGAATCAAATACATTGAAACTACTCTCTGAATTGGTAGTTTTTTCAAAAATGTCAGTACTTTCTGAAAAACTTTTGTGAAGTAGATAAAATTAAATTCCCAATATTAAGGCTGCTTTACTAAGTTTTTTTTGATGAACGATATCTTTTAATTATACATATGATCTTTTAATACTTCTTATATTTGTTTTGTTCTTTCGGTCCCAATAGTGATCCATTTGTATGTCGATATATATATCCTAGTTGAATCTGTAATATTTTTTTTGCTGGAAACACATTCAGGATGATGAATATGAAGGAAATCAAAATAATCAAGTACGAATATTTTGTCATTACTATCAACTGTCTTCATCGGAATCATACCATATTTTCTAGAAGCGAATAGAATTTTTATTCAACTCTTATATGCACCACCCTTTCCGTGATAAAAAAGGGCATTCTTAAACTCTAAATTCCATGGGTTTGTTTTATTTGTGTTGCATAGATGAGATAATAATAAATTAAAATTGTCATATTCGGAACTGTTATTACAATTAAAGAATATTTAATCATCATGTTGTAATTGAGTAAAATTAAAATAATTAAAGATTGGAATTTAAATTCAATATTTAAAAAATATTATTGTTAGAATCACTATTAAAATTAACAGTCATTTAAAAAATCTTCAACTATTTTTGTAATTGTATATTTTAATGAATCTGGATCTACAAACAACTTCACTTAGTATAATTATTATTAAATGTACGATAAAATCACAACTAATTGTAAAGTATTTAAAATTAAAAAAAAAAGAAGTATTTGCATATTCTTTAAAATTGAAATCCGAATTGACAAATATGTTTAGTGGAATGTTATATGCTGTATTACAAGTATCAATTTTTTTCTTGTATTACTAATATATCACTTTAATTATGTTTAAAAAGATTTCATAATAAAATATATATTTTATTCAAATTTAAAAATTGATTTTTGAACATAATTAACATATTGGCATTATTTATCCTATTATTATATCCAATGGATTTATGAATTGTACAAAAAAGTTGAGAATAATTTTATTTATTTTGATGTATTCTTATTTATGATTATATTAAAAAATATTTACATTAGCTTTTGAATATATACACTTTATTTTTATATGATTCCAAGTATCACTTTTTCAAGTGACAAAATTTTTAAAAATAATATCATTACTCAAAATACATTCGTCGTAAAACAAATTTGTGTAATAACTATGTACACATTTTTCATGCATATCTATGGTCTATGCATTACTAATAATTTTGTCTATATTTTATGCAACCTTATTTAAAACAAATGATTAGCGGTTATTTTAAAAAGATATTGTATTTTAGTTTTAAATTACTTGTTATTTCAATATATTTCTTATCTTTTTCAATAAGATTATGTCAAGATAGCATAAAAAAACAGTTAAATTAGATTATACATAAAGAATTATTATTGAGTTCTTTCATTATATGTATTTAAATATACATGTTGTTACTCTTTGCTTGAACATATAAAAATACTATATCATCTGTAATATACTTAAAATATTCAATAAAAAGCATTATTTTTTCCACTATTTTTTATCAGTCAAACGAAAAATATTAACCTTAATTTTTCGTGTAGATAACAAATTAAAAATATAAATGGTAATGAAATTTTTAAATTATTTAAATAATATGAACATTTATAGATAAAATAATATATGTTCTTTTTAGTTTCATTTCTTGATATTATATTTTGTTAGATATATCACGTCACTATCATCGAATAAAATGTAAATAGAAAAACATTCAATAACTGATTTAGATAAACATTATATTAACATTAACCGATGCTATTTAATTAAGGTTTGTAAGTTGCTTTAATTTTTTATGTTATTTTGTCGTACTGTTTTAGAGCTTATCTGCTTTTTATTTAGATAAGTAACTTTTTATATCATTCTAAAATGGATATCCAAACTATCTTGGATCCATGAAGGTACAAATAGAATTTAAACTCAATTACGAATATTAAACTGTTAACATTTTTCTGAAGCAAAATTAATCACATATGTTGAAAAATCATATGTTGACGTATTTGAACTAGTCAAAATTTTGTGGCATTATTCACAAATTTGACAAATATACCTGCTAAAATCATTTATATAATATTCAGTTCTATTGCGTTGTAAAAATTTGTTTTTGCAATATAGATTATTGAAAACTTGAAAAGTACTTTTATTTCTTACTTGTGTTTTTTTTTAATTAAGAATGCAAAAATCGGTATTATTTTGCTAAAAAAGCAACTTTAACGTTTATAAAATCTTTTAAGATTACTTTTAGCTTTATTAAAAGCAACTAAAAAACCACTGCCACATATATTAGATTGTTAATGTTAATAGGTTTGCTAAAATTCGTCAAATCAAAACCATCTTCCTCATCATCGTCTATCAAAATAAGGATTTCTTACTTAATAATGATTATATTTCAAGCATTTTTTAAACATTATCATAAATTTGTAAAACGTTATGGTTAACTGATTCATTACCTTTCATGTTATTACTCTTAGTATTGGTGAAGATATTTTGTTCATAAATTAATTAAGAATATAAATAGGTTTTTATAAACGCACAACATTAAAATTTATAAATGTTTTTTTTGTAAAAAATATTTTAATTTTAAGCAAAATATTAGGTCGGAACAAAAGTTCTGTCTCATTTTTTACAGAAACTTTAAGCCTCTATAATTTTTATAGGAAAATTATTTAATTTATAATATATTATTTTATGTCATCTACAATTTCTACTAATTTAGTAAGCACTTTATCGATTCTAGATCTGAAGAACTACTTAATTTTTTTGAAATAAGTTTTAAAAAATAAATATTTAGTTTATTATCTTTACTAGAGCTTTTACAATTAAAAAGATTATGTGTAAACAAAATGGATAGTAGTCAGATTGAGACACAACTGGAAAGTATGTTAAGTTAAAGAGAACTTCGAAGGTTAAGTTATTAGATTTTTTTCTAGTACCAGATGTCATATTTTGTCACAGTAAAAACAACTTTTGTTACCAATTTTTAAATTTTGTTGTTTAATTTTAACCACATATCTCATTAGAGGTCGTTCAGCTTTTAAGTAAAGAAATTTCAATAAATTTCAATTAAAAACAAAAAATCTATAAATATATTCCATCTTCATGATTCATCTCTCAATTCTGAAACTTTAAAACAATATTTGTAATGTGTTAACATTTACTATACCTCTTTTAAACAAACTTTTAGTAGTTTCAGTTCTCCCACAATTTAATTATAAATAAAAAAATAAAGTTATCGAAATGACTTCAAACTTCATCTATGCTTTAGTAAAAGAAAATGAAGCACAGATAGTATGGCAAATTGTGATTCTTTAAATTATAAAGTGAAAAAGTGTTACTACTTAATTATTACAATAACTCAACTTTTTTTTACTTGCTATCATACTTTTTGTGATGTAAAAAGATAGTAAAAAAAGCAACAAAACCTATATAACAATTTAATATACGTTAAAACAAGTCATCAAAAAAAGTTTTTTTACTACTAGATTCTTGTTTTTTTTACTACTTGTTTGAAAATTTTATTGATAAGTACGGAAAACTAAACAAAAATAATAGTGATCAAAAATTTAAAACTTACCCTCTCGTTTTGTTGGAGGTTTATAACAATAGAGAGGTAAGTTTATTTTTCTATTCTTATATAACAAGGATTGTCATCATTATCTTATAAAGCATAATGATTGTTTACAAACACTACTAATTTTATTACTTACAATAGAATGATAAAATAATAAAAAATTTTGTTTAAAAAATATCAAACTACTAAAAGTAAAGGGAAGGAGTTTAAATAAAATGCTTATATACGAACTACTTTTTAAAAGCTTAAAAATTAAAGCTAAGGGGAAAAACAATTAAAAGATGGTGAATTAGTATATAAAAAATAACGTAAAGTAAAAATTTATTTAAGTATAAATCATTAAATGAAGGTCAACTTGTCTACGTACAATTACTAAATAGTTATATAGTCAATAGCAACGGTATGTCAATTGTATAAGAAACAATTAATTGTTATCTTTTAACAATTTTATTTATGTTCACAGTATAAAGATAATTATACAAAAGTTTTTATTTTCATGAGTGGGAAAATACTTAAAATGTTTTTTGATTTTACAAAATAGAAAATTTTTTTTATAAAGAAAGAAATAGTCAATTATCATATTTGCATAAACGTGCGTTTAACAAACGTTATAAATAAAGATAAAGAAAAAACTTTTAAATGACATTGAACACACGCATTATTTTATCGTAAATTTTATAATAAACTGTAGACTTATTGACTTTATAAACATACGTAATAACTTCTAATTACTTATGTGATTTAATTTTGACATTTATAAAATCTTAAAGCGAAATTGAATCTGACAACTGTACAAATTTTTAAAATTTTTGTCTCTTGAAAAAGAGATACATGGAATTAATTTTTTTATAAATTGTTATTAACGTAACTAAAAAAAACTTAATTTACATTAATAATCAAAGAATTTATTTCATTTAATAAATATATTTAAACATTTTTAATTTACATTTGCGTGAAACATAAAATATTAGCTTACTGACCACCAAAGAAATGTGAAAAATTGAAGAACCGCATAGAAAATTAACGTTTATTAAATAACATTTTGTAAATATAAGAAGAACGACCAATTTATAAAAAAAATATTAAAGTCTTTATAATTAAACAAAAAGACACGTTAACATCATTCGAAGATTTTTGTCCTAGTTATTCTCTGAATTCAATAAAAGTTTAGAATTTTTTGATGTTTTTTCTTTTGTGTTGGATTTTCGTTTTTGTTACATGTTTTTTTTTAATATCGTAAACATTTTGAATAACGTGATTTATGAATAATATAATTTGTAACGTCTCTCGCTTAATATTATAAATGCTTATCTTTTCGAATATTATTTACAGTTAATTTTATTGTGATTATTTGATATTATAAATATAAATAAATTTTATATATTCTGTAATAGTGTTGTATCGGAGCTTTGCTTCAATACACCTATTATAAGACAATCGAGGACATTGCATGTTTAAGAATATATAAAGGAACGATCAACAACCTTTCATGAGATATATAAAACTATCACATTGCATATTATTTTCACTCTTATACTTATTGTATCTATTCTTGTTATACCTAATAAATCGTTTGACACTTTATCACTTTCTAACTTAACGTCTTCTGGTGTCTGCGATCTCTCGGAAGATTCCCGGATCCGCGAGAACAACAATTCTTGCAACTACCCACTGATATTACTCTATAAATTAAGCATTTATCGTCTTTTTCTTCACTCTAAAATGTTACTTTGATAAAATGTTATAATACTATTTCTAACTTCATTACATGGAGGTTCCACACGAACTATTTAATCGTAGATATTTTTCTATAATATAAAATAATTATGTAGTTCTAACATTTTTATTTAGAGCAAAGTACAAATAAAAAAAATTAAATACAATTATTACAGAACTGGTGCACATAATTCAAAACTTTAATAGTATAAACTAAGGATCATCACAATTATCTCCAACCTGAAAAAACATGGCCATCAGCATTGGCCGAACAATTTAATCACAATTTTTACATCCCACAGGTGCTATCTCCAAATTCAGGTAATGGAAGACGTAGGGAGCGCATTACAAAGACGAAAATTAGTGAAAATTCAACAAAAGTCACATTCATTCAGACATTCAGTCAGTCATCTAGTAAAGTTGCAGACTATCTCTCCTCGTCAGTAAGTTTTACATTACTAATTAAACTAAATTAGTAATTATTCGTATAAAGATACACCAACTTTATACTCCAACCTGCATCTACGAAATACACAAATTAGTAGATATCCACATAAGGAGATACCATCTTTATAATTTAGACCCATTTACTAGATATACCAACTAGTAAATATACTTTGCTGCACAACGATAACACCAATCGTTGTTTGATATTCTAGTACACCAATAAAATATCCAATTCCACTTTAGCCCACTATAGCTAAAGTATTCAATTGCCGCATCGTCTATAACACCACTAGAACGATTGAATATTCCCAACAACCAATACGTACCAGAAACTATTTTTACATCAAAAATAGTTTTTTAAACACCTTATATACACATAAGATATATATAAATACTAATATAACTTAAAAGTTATATCACTAAAGTACCATAGAGTACATAACAAAAACATTTTTTAAGTAAAAACATATACCAAAAACAATAAAAAGTTATAAATATCCATACATTTAACAAATAAACTACCATAAATAAAAATTTTATTTTATATAAATCACATTTGATCTTTGATAATTGATATAAAATCAACCTTATAATGGCATCCACCAATATTCATAACAACGCTGTTGACCCAACAGCACCACCAGCTGGAGAAGTTATATGCCCAGGCACAATGGCCAACTTCGAAGCGATCTTTAAGATCAGAGTACTCTAATGGAAGGAGGAGCAAAGATTGCTCACAATTTGGCAGAATTGCAACCCCAGATGAAAAACAAAACCTCATCAAAACCCAGAAAGCGGAATTAAAAGATTTGTTACGCCTTTGTAACATTCCATCTACTCGAAAAGTACTTCTTCCAATCATATGGGATACCAAAGAAATCGATCCAATAGAGAAAGAATTAGACAACACAGTACTTCGTCACCTTGAAAAGGACAAATCATCAAATCTTTCAAAAGAGGTTCTGATGTCGATTTCCACAAAAACCTTGCTATCATAGCAGACATCGACTATGCTCACAACATAGCTGACGAACAATGTAGTAAAATGATTAACAATTTCATTCCCGTTGATAGTATAAGTCACAGAATTTTATATGCCAAAATAAGGCTAGTCTAAATTGGGCCAATAGATTTATAACTCTAAACAAAAGGTGTAAAGTTGTTGTTGGAACTGTTGGGAATGTTGCTTCACGAGTAAACTGGCACCAAGCATCATCTAGAGGATTACGAGCATGCATTATTTTTATCTAAAAAAACAAACAAATGTAATAAATGAATCATCCTTTTTTGATATAACAAAAACATAAATTATATACAAATGACATATGAATTACACTAAATTCTACACGTGCATTCAATTAAATAAAATGTAAATGATCTAAATTATTACAAAGAAAAATAATTTCCAAGACATCCAAGCGAGAACAACTAAAAATAAGGATAACACTATTGCCCGGAAGAATAATTAATATGCAAAAAAAATTTAGAAATTACAAAATATAACAGAATCTATTTAATCTAAGGAGGATGTAACCGATTATAGAATTATATTATATAAGATGTATATTTTTTATTAATTTTTTCATTACATATATTATTTTAATAAAATGTTTCTTTAATATTTATAAGGTTTCGATGCAATGATATTCTCGCAGCTATTGTATATCATTTCATATATATCTATAACAAGTCTAAACATTTAATAATTGAGATAGAACCAGCAGAATTACTTCTAAACACATGAGATTTATTTGTTGATGGTGTACCCATCTATAATGGATACACGTATATAGTACTCCTATACCGAGCAGGTGGAAAAAAGGTTGGAAAGGAACATTTAAGATGTCACACTCGTATTATAGAACATAGAGATTGGGTATTAAAGAAAGTAATGTTCAGAAAGAACGACAAGATATCCCATAAAAACCAACCTACATAGGAAGGTCCTTATAAAGTTATCTAAAAACTGTATAAAGACAAATATGAGATTAAAAAATACGTTGAAACAGCAAATCATTTTTAATAATAATAGATAAAGGAAAGGGAACTAGTTTTAAAAAATATGTATACAAATATGCTCCTTAAAAAATGGCATAAGTGAAATATTAGTAAATTAAAAAGATTGTTGTTATGAAATACTAAATCCATATAATTTAAATTTGAAATAAATTGTAATTTATATTTTATATAAATAAACTTTGTTATTTTAATATTTTTTTTAAACTCACTTGTTAATTTTAATAAAGTCGCAGATAATAACAGCAAAACGATAAGATTTTGCCATGTTTCCACTGCTTGTAATAATGATAGATAGGTAATATTTAGAATTTTATCATACTTTATAGAAATAGTACAATAATTAAATAATATCACAAATACCAAGGTATTAGTTAGGAATACGTGTACATAGAAAGTAATTATAAAGAGTATTATAAGTGAGGAAATGAAGACAATAAGTTAAATTAAATCTTATTTATATGCTTGATCATAATATAGTCAGGTATGGGTTTGGTAACGTAACAAAATTTATCTTAACAGTAATAGAAACGTTACATGCACATTTAATCGTTTCACTTAATGAAAAAACAAAAATAATTAAACTAGACAATTTATTTAAAAAATACATTGAGACATGTTAAAGAAAGCACTTAAAGATAAAGTGACTAAAGGAAATACATATTAATCTTATAACAAAAGATAAAATAAAACACGGAGTTTTAAAAACAACCTTAAAAAACATAAATAAAACTGAACAAGTAAAATAAAATTTGTATTTCAAAAAAGGATAGCGACAACAATTTTAGCGACGAATAAAACCCAGAGATTTAATGCTTCTACAGAAATCACACGTCTTTTTTTGACTTTAGTAAATTTCTTCTGGACTTCAGCTGGTAAATTGAAGATTTCAAATTTTCCAAAGCTTGATGAACATCGAGCGAGAACAATTCCTCGTCTTCTAGTAAAACACTGTTTTACACACTATGTTGTTTCCTCGGTCGAATACTTTGACCCTTGCCGCAGCGACGTTTTTCTAAACTTAAAAAAATACCTATTTGAAGCTAATAAAAGTTTATGAAACTCTTACAGGGCATTGTTTATGCTGTGTAGAGGTAGATTATTTTAAAAAAATTTTTAAAATTTCGATTTTTGGAAAATTTTTTTTGAAGCCTTATATCTCGAAATTATAACAGATGACCTTATATGAAACCTATATATTCTGAAAGTCCTTAATTTCCTCTACAAGAATATACCAATATCATATCAAAGTTTCCGTCCAGTTTTTAGATAATTAGTTTTAAAGTTAATTACCCATGTTTTTTCAATATTTTTGATATTAAAAGACAATTTTTAAAATCATTAGAACTTGAAAATTCTTTAAATACATATTATAGGCTATGTAAATAAGTTTAAAGTAAAGAAAAATTCCTTAAATGATTAATTTATATTGAAAGAAAATTTGACTTTCACTTTTAAAAAAATGATAAAATACTTTGGTTTTAGCATTGGAAAACTTCTTAAGGTGCTAAAAAATTGTTTTTTACATAGAAAATCTAAATATTATTATATAATTTTGAGGTATAGTGGAGCACATTTGAGATGTGTTCAAGCTATAGCATGAAATACCTTATTTGGAAAGAAATAATAAAAATATATATAGTTAAAGCTTGATCTGATTGTAATATACAAATATCAGCTCAAAAAATTTCATAATTAGAAGTTTTAAAATGTTTTTCTCTAAAAATTATTACTTAAAATATTTGACTAAAACAATCATTTATAGATAGTATTTTGCAGTAACTTTATTATTTTAAATATACTATAAAATGTAATCTATGTAAAAACAATTTTTGAGTTCTAATAATTTTAAAAATTGTCTTTTAATTACAAAAATATTGAAAAAACATGGATAATTAATTTAAAGCTAATTATCTAAAAACTGGATAGCAACTTTGATATGATATTAGTATATTCTTGTAGGAGAGATCAAGAGCGTTCAGAATATATAGGTTTCATATAAGGTCATCTGTTATAATTTTGAGATATAAGGCTTCAAAAAAAAATTTCCATTTTTGGAAATTTTAAAAAATTTTTTTAAATAATTTACTTCTACATAGCATGTACATTGCATTATAGGGGGTTTCATAAACTTTTATTAGCTTCAAATAGGTATCTTACAAGTTTAGAAAAACGTCGCTGCGGCAGGGGTCAAAGTATTCGACCGAGGAATTTAATACTAAACAAAATAGTGTGTTTAATATAACACCAAGAGCTCTAGTAGCAAGCTTTATATTATAGCGACCAGAAAAAATAATAATAATTTGAGATGTAAAAACATTTCCATATTTCTTTTTCACTAATTTTTCATAATGGCATTCAGCAACTATGCATAACTTTGTTATGCAATTTAAGATGTTTAAGACTGCCAAAGTTCCCATAGTTTGTGACATAATTGCGGAAACAGTTACAATCATAAGGTGTAAATAAACAAGTCAAGTTATATATTTTTTTCTTTAAAAGAACAACTGCATAACTAGGGAAAACAAAGACTCTCTAGAAAATATCCACTAAACTCACTTGACAGAAATTCAAAATTAAAATGTTTAAAACTAGGGACAGAAATCTTTACAGGAAAACAATGGAACCAAATCCATTGATACAACATGTTACAGTTGATGCTCCAACATTGTGCATCGATTGTAAAATACGCTTAACATGATTTAGTGATCCTGAGAACTCCATAATCAATATAGTTAAGAAATTCAGTCTTTAAAGCTTTTGCAACGGTAGAACGAATCTCATGCGATGAGTGACTCTTATTTTGTTTTTCAATAACTTTTAATTCTTCATCTCTTCTCTTAAATAATAACTATCTGACATCATGAATCCCATTTATGTATGAAAAAAGTTTTAAACATAAATATCGTTATCTGAAGTCCACAAAGTTTTTTTAAGCATAGTATCAACTTTTTAACCAGACTCCGTAAGACTAAAATACTCTCCAAAGTAAATTCTCTTTATCTTAAGTATCTCACACGCCTTTTAACAGAATCAGTAGGGAGATCATCTTCATTATCACCAAAAGCTTTTGAATTCTTGACATTAGAAAAGGGCAAATCCTTTTGTTTATATTAGTTGTTAGATCCGCCATAATAAACCTTTGGTTGAAAAGTTAAATTGATATCAAATACTTTTTACTTTTATACTGTTATTTTGCTAAGGAGAAAGTATACAATTTGTAAAACACCAGTATTTTACGATACTAAAAATTAAAAACTTTAAAAAAGTATATTTAGCAAAACTTAAAAGTTTAGACTTGAAAGCAAAAATTGAATTAATTATAAATATCTAAAAATTTAAACAGAGTATATCATCTTTAACAAAAAAATCGCACATAATTAACATTAAAATCACAAAATGAAACAATAACTTTAAATAAAATTTTATTATTAGTAATAAAAATTATATATACAAAAATAAATAAATATATTATACAATATTTAAAAGAAAATTTTATATATATAAATATAACATAATACATATACGTTATGTTCTGAAAAACAAAACACTAAACTTCTCGGATTAAGAAATATACTGAATTGAACAATATATTAAATTAACCAAATAATTTTCTACACTATCTTAAAAAAGTTATGAAATAAAATATGAGTACTTATAATTTCAAATAACTACCATGTGGTCGGCGAATTTCTCCGTTTTTGATGACAGTTTGTTTACCTACTTTCCGTTTGCAAGTACTTTCTATATAGAATAATTTTATGTCTTCAAAAACGCAGAAATTCGCCGGTCACCCGGTATTCATATTATAATAAAATCAGTGATAAGAAACTAAACAAGAAAATAAGCCTCAATAAAGAAAAAGGATTTAAAATTATTCAAAATTAACAACGGCATTTATTAAAAATAACTATTATTAGAAAACAAAATAACAATAACCATGGGGGAAAAGAATTATCAATAACATCCATAAAGTACTACCAACAAAGCTTCATCTTCTTGATTAATATGCTGGCGAAACATTTGTGTATAATTTTGAATAACTGATAAAGTCTATATCGTGACGAGCTGTCTGAGATGGTCCCTAAAACGATGATTGAGAATGTTTTTGTTGAGGATTTTCTTTTGTTCAGGAGATATCAAGGCTTTCTTTTCCTTCTTCTCTTCTTTTCCTTGCCCTGGATTAGAAGCAAGTTCGAATAAGTTTCTTCCTTTCCTGTAATACCCATAATCAGAATGTGAAAAAGGATCACTAAAACAAAAGAAAATATTTGTAGTAATAAAGACTAACAAAATATCAAATCTAATGAAATTAACAGCCAATATAAATACTAAAAAATCTACCAAATAGTCAGTTGGTGTCCACGGAGATGTTGGTGAAACCTCACACTTACAACGTATACCACACCGCTGTTAGTTTTGGAAGTCTACAGCAGTAACCGTTAATACCCTGAAAATATAGAAATCAAAAAATATTTTCCATTATTAAAAGAAAAATAGAAGGAACACCAAAAGCACTAACCTTCAACAAAATGATACTTCAGCAACTTATATTCAAAAAGAGTGTAATTAAAAACATACATTATAATAAAACAATATTTCAAACATCCAGTCAATAAAACAAATAAATTTGTCAAAACTAAGAGAGGTGTAACAAGTCCTCCAGCAGTACCTATAAATATTTGTGAATTTAAACATATTTAGTCATTATTTTGCATTCACTTATCTCTCATAAAGTAAAATGTTTTTTTAATGTTTACAATTACACTTTACTTTAATTTTGCCATGTTGGTTTAATCTAATAAATATATTATTTTAAATTCTTATTATTTGTTTACAATTGGCCTGTCTTGTTTTTATCAGTTCTCGACCAAGTCGCTAGTTTTTCACATCATTGATATTAATTTCTGTTGTTGGTACTAATTTTGTCTTCGTATGTCATTTATCATTTGAGCATACATAAAAGTAGTTCCTGTTACTTCTTACAAAGCAGTAGTATTCTAAAGAACTATTGCATTAAATTTTTGAATTAATTGATTTAATTGTTCATTTATATGATATAAATTAATCTAAATTTTTAAAAATAATTTCTTTAAATATGTTTGTATTATTACAAAAAATATATCTTCAGTTCTATTGGTAATATCTTATTTTGTCTTAAATTATTGTAAATTTATTTTTTTTGGATTGGTTTTAAAACTATCTGCAATAAAATTAGTATAATTAATATATTAGAAATTTTTTTATAATAAATACAGGGTTATTTTGTAATATGTCGCTAGTATTTCAAAATATATATATTGTATTTTATAACATGTCGCAATTATTTAGAAATACATATCAAGTATATTAAAATATATATTTTTGCAATATGCCGCAATTGTTTAGAAATATATATCAAGTATATTAAAATATATCGCAAATATTTCTTAATATATCCTCAACCTTTTCCAATATATTTAATAAAAAAATAAAATAATTGCAATAAAAAAATTTAAATAAATGGTATTTCAGAAAATATTTGATCCAAAAATATCCGCATATGTTCATAGTAGTTAGGAAATTGAAGTTCATGTTTCATTGTTTCGATCACTTGTCCCACTCTTAAAATAATTTGATTTTTAGTTATTACTCGCTTTTATAGTAAACAATAACGAGCTTTAAGATTACGAAAATCTTCCATAGTTAGATTCAGAGCAGATTTATGTGCTGGCAAGAATTGATAGCGTGAACCTTTTGTTTAGGACATTTTTAATGATAAAACTTATCATTATCTTTGATAATCGTACGAATACTATATTTACCATTATTAAACTAGTAAAAAATTAATCAAGAAACTTAACAAAATGTTGAGAAATTACTGCTTTCAACAGCCATTGAATATATATTTATAAATATTAAGTATATATTTGTGAATAATGATGATATATTTTAATATAACGAGGATATATTTTTAAATAAAAACGACATATTTTTAAATATTTGTGATATATTTCCAAATAACCCTGTAATATAAAGTAACAACTTATACTCAATGAATGTTTTTAATAATGTTAGAGTTGATGTTTTATTTGTACTCTTTAATAAGTTAAATGTACAAGGCTTCTTATTTTGCAATTTATCACCAATTTTATTTATGAAATTATTCTTTCTTTATGATAAATCTAAGTAAACATTTTAAATAAAATATCGGAAATTTAAATTTTTACTTATATGCTGTAAAAAATAAATATTTGGAAGTATGCATATTATTCCTTTTCCAATTAGACTAGTTTACAAATTAATCAATTTTCAATTTACTCAGCTTTTCGTTCAAACCTGCCACTGAGAGACAAGTATCTGCACTTAAATTGGCTATTCATAGCCACTTAGTCAAACAGCAGCTCTAGCGTTTTGCTGCATTCGTATACAAGTACCGGTTTGAAACACACATATATTTATCACACGAGAAGTATCATAATAAAACTGATATATTCTCTCAGAATCATGAAGATCTTACAATCGTCCCATTTAACCATGCAGTTAATTTGTGTCAGATCCATTGAAATAGCCGCTTCAATAGCAGCTCCAACTCAAGCTTCAATTCATACTAGTCTCTTTTTTTAAATGAGGCTAGTATAAATGCTTCCAGAATTTTTAACATTCTAGGAGAAAACAATTGTGATTTGTTAAGAACAAGTTAACATGGGATCTGACCCAGGTCGAACCTTAAAAATGGATCGATTCCTGACCAATTTTTATGGGTCGACTCCAAATTTTAAGGTCGGTTTTATACTATTCACTGACAACTTTGAAAAATTCATCTGTTGGTGAAATAATAATCATCTTTACCATGTTAAAAACATTAGTTCTGAAATTAATATTGGCCATTTTGGAGTTCAGTAAAGTTATCAGCACCTAATTTACATAGTCAATTATCAAAAATTAAGAATAATAAAGTCAACTAACATCAAATCTCGGAGTTCAACACTATTATATATATTAGAAATTATCGACGAACTAATTTAACTACTAAGAATTTGACCAATTTATTAGTTTTAGGAGATCATTTATAATTTATATATTGTAATATTTTTATTAATAGGAAATTTTCTTTAATTATAATAAGATTATGTTTCTTACAGGTGTATATTTACTTGTTTAAC
Organism: Strongyloides papillosus; assembly: GCA_005656395.1. Classification (NCBI taxonomy): domain Eukaryota; kingdom Metazoa; phylum Nematoda; class Chromadorea; order Rhabditida; family Strongyloididae; genus Strongyloides; species Strongyloides papillosus. Next base: position 30,151 of record SRSI01000054.1, on the reverse strand, counting down.
TGGCCGATTTTAAAAAGCGACCCTAAACCGACAAAATCAGGTCGAAAAATTTACTGACTTGCTCATGATTAAAAACAACAATGCCTATGCACTCACTTAAATTTTCACTTTCCTTTTTACTCAAACGTTTAATCAATATTTATAAGATATTCACAGAGTATTTAATTTGTCTCATCTGACACACATGTATAAGCACCGCTTTTTCATTTCCTCTTTTTGTAACAATTGGATATGATTTAAAAAACTATAATGTGAAATGTAGAAACACATTATAATGCAATTTTCACAAAAAGCAATTAAGTACATAAAGAATTTAATTACAGCAAACGATATATGAAGATCAATAAAAATAAGAAAACTCATTAAATGCCAGACTTTCCAATAACCAATAAAACATTCCAGTCTCCAAGTCACATCTAAAAGCCAATATAAAAGACAATTTTTTGACGGCATAGCCAGTCTAAAAATTTAACATCTATCATGTTATAACGTTCATAATACAAATGGTAAACTATAAATAAAATCTCTGAAATTTCTTATAGTATAGGTATTGTATCTTTCACTTCGCCATTCAATCGTATTAGGTTGAGGAATAAATAATGAAGCAGATATTTTATGAAACTTTCTATTGTAAAAATTTAAATAAATACAAAATACGTCGGTGTTTCGGATGTATTAAAAATTGCGCCTCTATATGCATTATTATGCGCCACCTTAAATGTATACAAAACTGCCACTATATGCATTTTTTGCGCCACTTCAAAAAAATCCAAGCAAAAATTTTTTCTAATAAATAAAAAAATATAAACATTATAGTAATTAATTAATTAAATAATATTCCAATGCATATTCTATATTTTTTCTTTTTTCCTTACACTCAAAATTTTTTTTGTGTTGCAAGTGTGTAATATACAGACTTTGTTAACTTTTAGTGGATATTATTACAAAGTCTGTATATATCAGACATTTCATCAAAACTACATACTCATTTTGCATAATGAAACAAGTATGTGTTTATATATTTTATCAATCACAACATTATTTTTCGAGCATTTTTTTTAGCATAGGCAAGAAAATAACAAATACTATATAAATATATAAACCATATTTTATTAAGTAGACAAAACAATACATTTTTATTTAAAAAAGTTAAAAATAAGTAAAAATTATAGATTTAATTTTAAAAAATTACACGTCAATTTTAAAACATCCGTATTTCATAAAAATTCTGTTTGCAAGTGTTTTATTAAATTTTAATGGCTTCCCCTCCAAACTTTGACTTGTCCCATCAGATTCATAAATTATATTGTATTTAATTTTTTCATATTTTGAACAGGAGTTGACATATTTCTGTAATGTAAAAAGAATACTGTTGTTTTTGTACCTTAACAACAAATAATTTAAAAAATCTTATTTTTGAAAACTTCATTCCCATGTAATCAAATTTAATATTTGCAATTGCTGGTTCATCATTTTGATCATAATGAACTCCCAAGATTAACATAATATTGACGCGTGATTGAAGTTCAGAATCGCAGTAGTCCCTTTCTTTTACCAATAGATACGTCAATACATCCTCAGACGTTACAATATTTACCAAATTTTTATCATTTACCACAACTGCTTCTGTAATTTTCCTCTTCCGTGATTTGTTAAAGAACTTGTTTGTCAACTTTCTTACGCTTGAAATAAAAATGTTGCAATTGTGGTACTTCATTATCATACATTATCTAAATATTAAGAGAAGTTTAAAATGAATAATTATTAATAAAAATTTAAATAGTTAAAAAAATTGATGACATAATTATGACAAAAAAATATATTTTAAGTAGCGCGTATATATATAAATTATGAAATTTCGTAAAACTTACTTTCCATCATATATAAAAATTGGGATAGTACATAACAATCCAAAATATTGGAAGTTTATGTACAAAATCTACCAATGTCTTTTTAATAGCTTATATTATAAAAAATTGTAAAAGCAGTTCTCTTAAATAGAAAATTTGTTAAAAATAAGTTTACTTATAATATAGATGAAATATTAATGTTTGATTGTTGTTCTATGGTAGTAGATTTAAATTATGTCTTGATAATCCCTAGAAATGTTAATCACAAAAATGAAGATGAAGAAAATAAAAAAAGTTTAAAAAAAATATATAAATACTTCTAATCTTTTTACATTTAAAGTAATAATTTATGTGCAATATTACTTTTTTATAAAGTGTTACTAGTCTGTAATTTAACAATTTTTTTCTCAAAATTACAGATTATTATTTGCTAAATGACATAATTTCTGTGAAATTACAAAGAATTTGTTTGTAAAATGTCATTTTATTAGTAATTTCAAAAAACGTCTGTATATTACATACTTGTAACATGGAAAAATTTTTGAGTGAAACATTCTCTTTTTCGATGTTTTTAACATATGTTGTATACAGTCTATCAATAGATTCATATCTTATAACGCATGATTTTTCTGTTGTCAGGAAATATTGCTGAAGATGCTTGTGCAACGAAAGAATGTAAACTGAAATGATAAAAGTAGTTATTTTCTTTAATAACAGCACTAAAATACCTGTCACAAGTTCAATTACCACAGCTACAAGATTTAAAAAACTTTACGAAATTTTTTTAAGGATTAATAATTTAACCATCATATTTATTTCTTTTTAGATATCTATGTGCATCATCTAATATGTTAGAATCGAGAGTATATCTGTTATTAAATATCTAGTCATTTCTATTCGAATGGTCTATGAGAAGATAGCTTTTAAAAGATGAACTAGCTGTAACTGCAGTTTTCCATTTCTCATAGTGTTGTTTAATTTTAAATGAATGAAATCTAAAATGATGTGTCCAATGTACATACCAGTTTTATGTGTGCATAAATTATAACACCGGCAAACATCACTAAGCATTTATGTTCCTCCTTGTAGAAATACAGTTACAGATGCTTGATTAAATAAAGCTCTTAAAAATAATCGATTTTTTGAAATCGAAGTTAATTCACTATTAGTAATTATATAATCTATATTTTATTCATTAATAGTAACACCGTCTCTATTAATATAAGAATTTAATGTGCAAATTTTAAAAATATCATAATCTGTATTACTAATTCTATCATTTATTTCGAAATTTTTATACAATGAATTAATATTTTTTAACTATTTTAAAGCTTTTAAAATGCGATTAATGCCTACTTAAAGTCTTCTAATAATATTCATATATTTAATGTTTGAAGACAAGATGAAAACCGTTTTTTTTGATTAAACATAAAAGAATTTGGTTAAACTTTAGAATAGTGGACGCATTTTTTCCACCACGAAAATTTTTACCTGTATTAGGAAAACATATTACTTATGTCATTTTAGTATGTTATATTTTATTTTTATTATGTTATGTTATAATTTTGTTATATTATTATTAAGTTAAATTGTTGTTAATGCACATTATTTTTATTTAATTATTTTACTGTTTTAAGCATTTTTTTTTATATTTTTCGGTACTGTTAATATATTTTATTATACTTTTTTTAGTTTTGTTAAATTCTACCATTAGATTTAGTAACCTATTAGCGAATGAGTCCTTGATTCCCATCCCACGAAGTGATAAAAGTAAGTTTTGTTTAGAAATTTTATTAAAAATTTTTATTTAAAAAATTTATAATTTTCTTTTTTTATTTTCTGGTGAAGAAATTACACTTCCTTTAGTTTCTGAATCAAACTCTGACTCCACAGAGCCTATGCAGTCGAAATTGTCATCTAATTCTTTACCAATATTATCAGCATCGAGCCATCTGATTTTTTTAGGGCCCAGGTAAGCCCTTCAAATTTCTTTCCTTTATTTATTCTTTTCCAGATGAAGCCCCACAAAAAATCGTCAATCATTTTCTTGTTTCTATTTCTTGGAGGAATCGTCTGTTTCATACCATTCCATGTCTCTTCTGTAGTATTGCTGTAGACTCCAGTTTTATGGTCTTTGAAGTTCTTTTTGTTGTTAACCTTTTTATGCACCTACCCATGGTCTTTCAATTTGCTGTATTCTTTCAAACAATCAGTATAGATGATGCTTCCCTTAGCTACGTGTTTGGTGATGATGTCTATCAAGGTTTCATCATCTTTTCTGTTCGCCACTCAAGCAAATATTTTTCTCTAGGGAGTTAATTTGACACCATCAACGACCTATGCACATGTAACTGGATGGCTCCTATGATATTTATTCTTACCAAACTTGGATTCATCAATTTCCACAACGACATTATAGCCTCCAATTGTGACGTCTGAGAGGTCAATTGCATCTGAAAGTAGCTGCTTTGTATATTTATTGAACGAAACAGCAGTAGAAGTCGAAATATCCAGCTGATCTAATATAATCGCTTGTGTACTTTTGGTTATGAACATGTACAAGTACATAAACACAGTATTCATCTCCAATTTCATCTGGCCGAAGAACGTTTTCGCCTTTGTTGAAACTCTTTTTCTACACTTTCTGGCACCACAGCGAAAGTTTTGGCTAGATCTCCCCATCTTTCTCTCACAGCACTACAGAGTTAGTGGAAAAATTTCTATTTCAAAAGGAAACTTTCAGCTGACTCTGGAGTGCCAAAAAGTTAAAAAGTTCCGAAGAGTCTTGGAATATCACTTGAATTTGCTATTTGTAAGTCTTAAGAATCCAGGAATTTTTATAAAGAAATTTTAAAAAAAACATATTTTTAAATTATATTTCTACTGATTTTTAAGTTATTTATGGTATTTTTGGTTTTTTTTGGAAGTTTGTTTATTTAAGAAGATTTTGGTTATTTATGACGACTTTTGCTATTTATGCTAAAATTTGAATTTTTATGTCGGATATTGGCGTGTTTTTTTTAAAAAATTGGATCATTTAAGAATCGAAAAAAAGTAAACTTGAAATAATTTTTTTTACTTTTTAAAAAGTTTAAAAGACTTAATATTAAATAATTTATTCAAAAAAAATTATTAATTTTTATTTTTACGTACTTAATTATGCGAATAAAACGCGTCCACTATTCTAAAAAAAATCCTATATGGTATATCAACTAGATATAATTTGTTTGAATAAACTGTTGAAGATACAGTTTTAAATATTTATTTCTTAAATGGTAATCGCATTTTGAATAACATATTATAAACTTATTTTTATCATTAAAATCACCAAGAAATGAATGTATTATAAATCATTATAAACAATGTAGATTTTCGTTTTTTGTATGACAGACGATTACAAATATCTTAAGCAACATCAACGAAATTGAAAAGATCTTTTCCAAAGGATTCAAAAGTTAGTAAATTATTAATAATTTTTTCAACTAGTCGTTTCTTCTGGTTTTAGCCTCTCTAATTTTTCAAAAGCTCATTTTTTTAAATTTACTATTTCCACTTTAAATTATACTTTTTTGATTTTTCTTTCAAAAGTACGTGGTAAAAAAATATTATCCCCAGCCATCTCATTTCTTTATTTTCTCGTTCTTTCTGTTAGACTTTTAGCAATTTTTTTACTTTTACTGTATAGATCTTGATTTTCTTGATCGTTCTGTTTTTGTTAGTGCTTTAGAAATCTCCTAATTTTGTACTTTATTAGAAAGTAATCTCATCATTTTTATTCATTATAGTTGATCAGAATTATATACAACCGTTTTTCTTTTACACAACGAATACCTTTTATTTGGTTTTCTCAAAATGAATTATTGTTAATAGTAACAATTTTTTTTGTTTGCTATATTAGTTGCATCGTTAGCATAAGCAGCATGTTCGACATCGGATAGTCTGACAAAGACTTTTAAAATTTTAAATATATATTTTTCGCCGGATGACTTTGCCAGGAATCCTTGACTGCAACGCCAGAAATCCTTGCATTGTTTCTGAATTTACTAATCTTTATCACAGACTTAACTGCTGACAAATTAGTGCTTAAAATGACAGCATTATTGATCTTGAAATTGGCACTATAAGAAATAGTGGCAGTATTAGAGCCAATAGATTTATTATAGTTAAAACCTACAGTATCATTCGTTATCATTTTTAGTTAAAGTTAAAATATAAGATTTAAAGCAAAAATGTAAGTTAACAGAATAAAATAAGTAAGTATAAGATAGTTTCCAACTATTATTAAAAAATATCTGATGTAATAAACTGAATAAAATTAGTATTTTTTAAATTTCTACGAAAAAAGTTAGAGTTATTTATCTTTAAATTTAGAAAATTAGGAAAGTTTTAAGAAATTTGTAATATTATTGTTTGCAACATCCTCAATTTGGTTTTTTTCTCTTTAAGCAGGGCAGCAATGTAGTAGTTGTGGAACATAATAGATAATTACTTGTAGTTTTGCAGCATAGTAATTAGTTCTTCAGGTTGTTTAATATAAAAAGTAGCTGTTTGTCGTAATATGCCATAAAAAGTGTCTTCTTGTGGTTGTGTAGCATAGGAGATTGTTTCTTTTATTATACTTTTAAAATTGACGGCTTTCTTAATATCTTGATTTCTTTATCTATTATTGTTTTATCGTTTTTAGAGAGTCCCATTTTTTCAAATAGTTCGTATCAATACTTTTTATTCTATTATTTGCATTTTCATATGAAATTAAAAAAATTAGTGTATTTATTAAAATTTTTTTGAAACCAAACGCAAGTATTAAACTTATCGATATAAGTCATATTTGAATAATCTAATTGTTTGCCGCTGTTTTGTATATTTTAGTTGTGGAACACAATTATTGGCAAATTCCAAAAAAAATTTACTACCAAATCCATATATAGATTCAATAGTTGAAACTTCTTTGATGACTTACTATTACCTTTTTTAATAATTTCAAAAATAAACTACTTGTGGCTGTGTAGCATTATAGATAGTATTTTGGGGTAGCTGCATTTAATGTAGGTAAAAAATGATAAACCTGTAGAAATTTTTCCAACTTTGTTTTTACAATTCCAATCTCCGTTGAGTTAAAAAACATCAACTGGTGACATACATATATATTAAATTTGTATGTGTGATGAATTTATTGTAAAACATCAATCGATCATTAATTTATGAAAAATGCAAATTTTTGATCTTTTGGTTTTATTTTTCTCCCCTTCGGAGAATTTGTTTCAAAACTTTTTAGATTATAATAGTTCATGTTCGAATCTACCTTCATGCAAAATTTCAGAAAAAAATGCTAACATTGATTTTTTTGTTTCTTGTATGTTCAACGACTCATTACAAATGTGCATACAAATAATGCTTCTGAACAAAATCTTTAATAGTCATTTTACGTTTCTTATTGATCAAATTGAATAGTTAAATTTGTGTTTGAATATTACGTAATAAAAAAGAATAAAAAACAACTATAATAAAAACTTAGAATGATAAAAATTAATTCCCGGTTTAAGGTTACATCTAAAGTATAGATAAAAAAACTGCATGTTAATTGTACAGAGTATATACAATTTATTTTAAATATGTTTACACGTACTAATCGGGAATAAGCTATAATTTTATACAGCTTAATTACAGTTAAGAAAACATTAAGCAAAGTTTCCATGGTATGAGATTATTCTAATAATTTTATTGTAGTAAAATTTATAATTTAAAATGTTTTTGTGTTTTTACTCTGTTGATATGTTTAAAATATAATTTCAACTATTTTTTGCTTTATTATTATATCGTTGCACTAAGAATCATATTGTGAGTTTAGTTATCACATGTGACCTTTTAAACTTCACACATACTACTTGTGATCAAGAAGTAGTAAGACTTTTCAATTTAAAAGTCCCGGGTTTATCCAAATGCATAATTTTTTTTTTATGTGGCACAACCTTTATTGATATCTGTGTAAAATTTTATGACAGGAGCATCAATTGTTAATGAGTTACGCTTGTTGACGTTTGCCTTCTAAAGTTCATTCTTCGATTTTTAACATGAGTGAAAAATTTCAGCGAAGAAGTTGCATTAAATTTTTAATCAAAAATTCCACTCATGTCATTCTATCACCGCCCTATTCACCTGATTTGGCTCCGAATGACTTCTGGTTGTTCCCGAAACTCAAAAAATCACTTCGTGGTCATCATTTTGACTCAATTGAGAAGATAAAAACGGCATTAAAGAAGGCGCTCAAGGCCATCCCGGAAATCGAGTATAACAAATGTTTCGAAGATTGAAAAAAGCGTTGGTATAAATGTATGGGTGCCGAAGAAGAGTACTTTGAAGGAGGTGAAATAAATTTTGAAAAATAATATACTGTTTTGTTTTATTTGAAAAATCTTACTACTTTTTGATCAAGTAGTATTTCTGCTATATTTGTAACATTGTTTTACTTTTTTTTTATTAATTTCTTGACGCTTATAGCATATATCTATTTAGTAAATTTTATTTTTGTTATAGATATTCCGTAATAGTATAAAAATATAAAATGATCAAAAAGGTATAACATTATAATAATAGTAATAAAATGTTGTAATGTGTAAATTTATGAAAAGGTTATAATGCAAAGTTTTTATACCATAAAAAATCTATTATAATATTACGACAGTGCGACTGGATTTTTTGGCATAATAACCATAGTAATAATACTAGATATTAAAAATCTAAAAACGTATTCCCAGACAATCAAAATGTCAAAACAAAAAGACATTCGTTTAAAAATCCCATAATACATAATTGCACATACAATATATATTATATAATTAAGGATAATTTTAGTGATAATTAATTATTTGTATTCTAGGGTTTATTAAGATGTTTTATATTTATTGTGATTGTACTAGAAGTGGAATTCCACTAAAGGAACTGTAAGTGAAATTAATGGTTCTGATAAGTTATAATTGTTTAGGTGGGTTTTATTCATTTATGTGTCGGTATTGGTATTATATATGGATATTGATATATGTATGAATATTGTTAATTCAATTAAATTGTTGTATTTTGGCCGTGTTTCTAAAGTTGTATTAAATAAAGTGATAAACTATTCATAAGAGGTGTACGCATAAAATTTAAAATAAATTTCCCCAAGATGGCATTCCATTTTTTTCTCCAAGACAGACAGTGGATCCTTTTAAAATACCGTTTTGCTCTCTATTTATTGCTGATTTTATTTCGTTTTGTATCATCATCACTATTAATATAACTATTTACAAAATTTCAACATTTAGCAATTTGCTTTATGTCAATTTTTTATTTAAAGGTTTCTTCATGGCAAAAGTTTGCATATGATTTTTTCATTCTCTTTCTACAAAACTTTCTACTAAACTATCTGAATTAAGTGAATCTTTATTTATTACATATTGCAAATTCGACAATTCTTAAGCCGTATATTTGAATCAACCATTAAGTTTTTACCTTGCTATATTAGTTTTTACTCTATTGTAACTAGCGTCAACACATGATTTAAATTTGTTATACCTTTTTACAAAGTCAAGTTTTTCTTCTTGTTATAATAAGTTAGCATTTTACTTACTAATTAAAATTGAAACAATTTTTTTAGTCTTACGCATATGCGAGGTTACCGAGCTATCACTATCAAGATAGTTAAAAGTGGCTCGGGGTACACTCAGCTAAAATATTTTTACCATTTGGTAAAGTGTAATTTTGTTTATGTACATACAAATTTAATTTAATTTGAATTAGTGATACATGATAAATTAAATGTTAAAATTATGATTATTACTTCAAGTTTTAAAAAAAAAGAGGGAAAATATCTTAAAAATGTATGATTTATAATGATTGTGATCAAAAATTACAATTAAGTATACAATCAACTTTAGAATGTTTTTTTCTTATAGAAAAGTTTTTACTCAATAAAGAAGTCCACCAAATACTTTAATGTAAAATACCTTTTATTTAACTAAAAGATGTTCTCATTATTGTACTTTTAGTCATTTTTATTAAATTTGTTTACCGTAAAATTAAATTACGGTTACACTTTACCAAACGGTAAAAATATTTTAGGTGAGTGTTCTATGAGCCTTAAAAGTTGTTGACTTTCCAGTTCTTTTAACATAATGTTTGTTCCCTGAGAAACAGTTTTACGATTATTTCCGATGGTTTCAATTAGAGAAGCGAATAAGAGATATACTAGCCGGATTTCCACATATACATTTTTCCATGTAAGACAACTTAAGTTCAAACGTGACACCAAAATCGATTTGATTTTATTTTTGAAAAACTTAACCTTTCTGTTAATGTACAAATAAATGTATTTTAAGACGATAGTAAGTTTTATTTAAATATTACAAATATAATGGTATAATATGCAAAAATTAAAATTTTATGTATTGTTCTGAAAAGACGATGGCAACAAAAAATTTAATGAAAACGAGCTTGTTACTTTCCTAGAAATTTATGTAATACTTAAAGATAAATTTAACAATATTTCACTTAAAAAATCAAAGGTATCTCAATACTTACAGTTAAAATATAACATTCTAACAGTGATTGTAACGACTACTATCACGATACGTGATAAAACCTTTGGAAAATAATAGGCCGAAGAGTATGAAAGGAATTGTTTTCATCTAATCGCCAGTCTTATATTTTACAAAAAGTCATTTGCTTGAAAATAAATCAATTAACTTTTATATTTTAACTGTAATATTGTATTGGTTAAGCCCAAATTAAACAATAAAATTTTTACTTTAAGAAACTGAAGGAAAATAAAATTAGTGAAATAGGTTAAAAAAATTTTAAAACAAATCAATCTTTTAGTGTGCTTTTTACTTTCGAAAGAAAATGTTTATATAGTGAAAAGCGAACGATTTAATTCAAGTTAAATTTAGTAAGGAATTAAGGTGGTTTTGTTTCTATAAAAAATAACTGTTCAGATAACATATTTATGTTTATTTGTGAACGTTGACGAAATCAAAAGTAAGAAATGTTGGTAATAAAATGAAATCACTTAAACTAATAAGAATAGGAACAAAAGTTACATATAGAAAATTTTTTTTATCAAAATAAATACGCAAATAGACGCGAAAATATTTCATTTATGAAATGTTTTTCTCTTTCATCATAAATTCAATTGTGTTCTTTAATTACACCTACTCAATATTAACGTGAATGTCATTATGAAATAACAAATTTTTATAACAACAATAATTTAAAACATTAAAATTTCATTAAACACAAAAATTTAATAGATAAAAGAATGTTCATTAACAATATAAAAAAGAAATAATTTTAAAAGATTTTAGATATGAGATTAACTTTCTACAATATCAAATCATATGCATTTCATTGAGATAGTTTTTTTTTTATTTAATGGGAATTGATAAAATTTTTTGGTTTAAAAATAGTACCATTTTAACATCAATTAGAATTTACGTTCAAGTTTTTAGAAAATCGTGCAGTTTTACCTGTAAAAAAGTTTTTTTGTGTACTTTTATATTTTTATAACTAATGGAAACTGTTATCTATAACTTTTTATATGTGAAATAAGCATTATAAAATTTTTTGAAATAAGTATAAAAAAATTATCTTCGATAAAGTAGTACCAATGTTAATGGTATTAAATAAAATATTTGCAGAAGCATGATTTAAATATCGTTCATGTTTATTGCATTATAAACAACTAATTAATGGAAAATGTAGAAAATTTAGATATGATTATCATTTAAATACAAAAAAAGAATGAGTTCGTGTGCATATTTAGGAAAAAAAATTAATCTTACTTTAAGATTTCCTAAATAACTTTCCTATTTTAAGAGTAGTAATATAAAAAATTTTATATTGAAAGTGTTTTTTTTGTTTTCGAAAAATGTTCAATGAATGATTTTTTTACTTTTTTAGAGAGCGGTTATATCAAAGGACTGGTTTATAAAATTCAATGAGTTTGCTGTTTATAATGAAATAATAAAAACTTCAAATGTTTTTGAAATATGAGACGCAGTAATAAGAAGGTCAGGAGTTTTTAGAGAAAAAAATACGTTTGGATTCATTCTTCCTGTAAGTCAAAAAATATGATTTTTATTGTTTTACAAGTTGTATTCAATAAAAAGATGATGAATATGATAGTGATAAAAATCTTATGAAATTGTTTGAATACGATGATATAATGTTTAGTAAAGAAACTTTTTTACTACATGTAGAAGATTATTCAAAGTCTAAAAAATAAGTAGAATCTAAGTTTCTATTTGCAATTTTATTAAATTACTAAATCTATTAGCATAATTGAAAGACTAGAATAGACAAACTCATATACTCCAATTTCCTTTACATACCCATAAGTTTCGTTAAAAATACCAACTTATTCTTGACTAAGACAAGGAGACACTCCCAATCTAACTCTTTTTAACTTTCTGTTAAGTAAAATCATTAGAAAACTTGGTTGGGATGAAAATAACTATCATGAAGGTATTAGCATAAATGGATCGAAACTTGTTTATAATGCATATGCGGATAATATCGCTCATTTCTGTAAGCCTGGAAGAGATGAAAAAAATGTTAAATCAACTCAAAAATACTGCCATCTTCATTGGTCTTCACATAAATTTTGAAAAGACAGTGTATATCCACTTGTCCTACACACAAAACAAAAAACATGTCTTTTCGACCGAAAATGCTCAGGATGCTACAAAATGCAGGTGATGTTAAAATAACCAACCATCTAAAATGGGATAGGTGACAGTCTACATTCTATCCCATTTTACATCTACATTTTAAGTCATTTTTCATGCTATTGTTGTACACATTTTGCATATATATTTTATATCATTTTGTATATACATTGAACTTTGTTTTGCATATACATTTCTACTTCGTTTTTTATATGTAAAATGGACATGAATTTAGCCTGTAGTTTTATCTATCTTAAATGTTTTTTATAATTCCAAGTGTTTTTAGTAATTGACCATGTTTTGAAGTTATTTTAAATTTTTATTTGTTTATTTATCCATTCTATACTATTTCACAGACTTATTAAATGTTTTTAAACAAATTTGAAAGTTGATACTAAAAGGTAATAACAAATATAAAATAATAAAGGGAAAAATAACCGCATCAGTTTGGAAAAACACATACTCTTATGTATTTTTACATCATTACATTTACTTTAAAACAGTAAAAATTATTTTATTAGTCTTACAGACTTAATGAATATCAAGTACAATAATATTAATAGTAATTAATTGGATATATTCACTTGTTGAAGCCCCTCACCAAATTAGACATAATTAAAAAGTTTAATTTGATATAAACGCGATGGATCTTTATTACTGTGAAATTCAAGATTTTTAGTTTTAGTTAGTGATATTATAAAAATAATAAGATTTGGAACTTTTTATATTGATACAAAACTAAGATCATAATATGTTAACATAAAAGAAATTTTGCAACCACTTATTACAACAACAATTTTAGGCATTAAATGTGACATGATTATATTATAAAGTAAAGATTATGATTATTGGCAGTTTTAACTAGTGATTTTATACTTGTGTGAGCTTTAAAAAAATCACTAAGAAACTCTTAAATATTGGTTGATTGAAGAAAATCAAGAGTGTACTGCAAATGATGTGGTTTTTTAGTAAACATTGTGAGAAAAACTTATTTATTGTAAAGTTTATTGTTAAAATAATATGAATATTTTTTACTTTGTTTGCTTTTAATATTTTTAACAGGATGTTTAAAACAAACTTTTACAATATCTATCATTTATTTTTATTTGTCATGTTACTTATTAATATTGAGTAGTGATGCTATATTCTATTGATAGAGAATATCTCTATCAACATACTGAAAAAAAGTTTTAAAAATCTTTTTATTTAACATAATACGTAAGAAACTATGAAAGTTACAAACTGGTAGTAAATTATAGGCTACATTCTAACTAATTTTACATGTACATTCTACTTAATTTTGAACACACATTCTAACTCGTTTTCTATATGCAAAATGAGATATAATATACATGCAAAATGTGCTACAATGTGTTTGCAAGACGGGTAAAATCTAGGCCTCAAAAATACTATCGAATATAGTTCTTTTTTTATATAAATCGTATTGGTCTAAAAGACATGTTTAGGTTTTGTTTGTAATGAAAATATTTCTTCAATAAAACAAACTAATTATTTTGTTTTTCTTGGTCATACTTTAAATATCAATGGTTACTTCATAAAGAAACTAGCAAATAAGAGGAGAACGATTTGGCTAGTTTTTCATAAGTTGAAAGATATTTCTAAACATTTTACATTTATAAAATATGGAAAACTTTATTGTAAATTTATCTGCCCCTGCCTTACATATTCTTCACCCTGCTAATCTCTAACGAAAAAAGAAATTCAAGGACTAAGATCATCTGAAACAAGTATACTTAGACGTCTCCTTGTTAAATGTAAACCAGTTGGCAATTCTCCTGAACATTTGAAGATTCATAACATAAAACTTTATCAACTAACTTCAGTGACGCCTATCTCTACATATATAGCTAAAAACAAACTGAAATATATTGGATATATTTCAAGACTGAAAGACAATACCTGGGTTTACAAACTTACCTTCTTTAACTGCTATAAAACGAGATCAGTTGGTCGTCCTTCTCGCAAATATCTCGATCCAATTACTAAACATTTTAAAAATGGTTGATACCATATAGCTCTAGATAGGCATAAGTGGAATAATCTTGACCCTCATGATATAAAATTATTGTATTCTGATTAATAAATAAATAAAAGAAATATTCTTGTTACCAACAAATTTAAATTATTAATAATTAAAACATACAATATGGTGCATAATTATAGCACATATTAAAATTTTAACTTAAAACTTATAAGATAATTTTATTAAGCAAAGGTAAATGATGTAAATTGGCACAATAGTAAAAAACAACTGTTTTAAAACATTATTAACATTACTATCTCGTATTTTATTCTCTTTTACTATGCCAAAAAGAACAAAGCTTACTGAGTTTGAAAAAGGCCAAATTTTGGCGTTTGCATCTGTTGGAAAAACACATAGTGAAATCTCAACACTTGTAAATCGCTCTAGAAAAGTTATTTCAACAATTCTAAAAGATGCATCATCTTATGGAACTGCAAAACATACAGGAAGACCATCAAATTTAAGTGTTCGTGATAAAAGAGCAATTTCTCGATCAGCTTCAAATACTACTAAAAGCTGCACTTCAATAAGAAATGAACTGAATTTACCAGTTTCAAGATGGATAGTAAATAGAGCTCTTACTAATGATCAAAATATTGTACGCTCTAAAATGGCAAAATGTTCAAGATTAGATAAAAGTCATAAAGTAGCACGTTTAGAATATGCTCGTAAATACATGACATGGAGTGAAGAATGGACTTGAGTAATATTCAGCGATAAAAAGAAATTCAATTTAGATGGTCCTGATGGTTTCAACAGTTATTGACGTGATTTAAAAAAGGAGCCTAGATATTATTCAAAGCGTAATTTTGATGGTCGAAATGTAATGGTTTTTGCGTGCTTCAGTTCGTATGGTAGATCAGAATTGACATTTATAGATCATCGTATACATTTATTGATGTATCAAAATGTTCTCGGGGATAACTTATTGCCATATATGAAACGATTTAGATCTGTTTCATTCAAATTTACGCAAGATAATGCTAGTTATCATGCTAGTGCAAAGACAAAAAAATGGATTTCTGATAAAAAAATCAGTCTTATAGATCATCCATCAAGAAGCCCAGATTTGAATCAATAGAAAATTTATGGGGGATACTTGTTCGTGCTGTTTATAAAGATAATAAACAATATTCTACCGTTCAAGAATTAAAAGAAGCTATTGTAAAATGTTGGGATGAAATACCTAATGAAAAACTTGTTTCACTTGCAAATAGTATGCCAAATAGAATTTTTGAGGTAATAAGCAAAAAAGGGGGTATACAAACTATTAAAAATAGTTTTAAATCCTTAAATTTAAATATGTGCTATAATTTTGCACCACACAATTAGAAAAAATCTTAAATTTTTGATGTTATTACTTATTAGTTAATTATTTTACTACTTAGATAATATTTTTATAATTATATTGATAAATATAAACTCTTATTATATAATTTTTTTCATATTAAATATAATTTTATGCAATAAATAGAAGTGTGCTATAATTATGCACCACACTGTATATTATCATGTAAGATTTAGCTACGGAATTTGAACTGTATAAAAATGAAATTTTATTCGTATTGTTACTTAAAAATACATCGGTTTAGCATTTAACTAACCTTAGTGGAAGCGAGTAAATTGTCAATATGGGTAATGAATAATTCTTTTAAGTGGGATTTGAAAAAATATTTTTAATTATGTACAACTTTAACTAAAATTAAAATTGATAGTATAGGTAGAGCTGCAATATTTCGTTTACCAATAATTAAAAGACTAACACTTATAGAAAATTCTTCCAAGATGTTAAAAGTAGATGTTTTGAAGAGTGCAAGTTTTTAAATAACGTTTCGTTATTTTTGCATAAAAAAATAGTTTTTGATAAAGAAGTTGCTGCTTATGATACAGTTATGAAGATATTTGGTTGTAAGATTCAGTAGTTTTACTTTCATACGATTGCAAATATTTAGAAATTACGCTCTGTAGGACTTGGATTGTGCTATCAACATAAAGGGGAAGGATATGATCTCAGATCGAATTGTTAGTTGCGATATGCTCAAAACTTATATAGATTGGTAAAGCATTGTGATACATTGTTTCTCACTGCTTTAGATAAATGTCTTTTATTTTATTCTGTCTATATTAAACCTGAAATTTTAAGAATAGGTAATATATGGAGAGAAAAAAATAATTAAATTTTAAAATTTAAAAATTATTTTTTAAAAGAGTAGCTAACTGAAGGAAAAAAATTTAAAGTTTCACCTCGTGATTAAAATATTATTGATTCATGTCTTATTCGTTTAGCATACAAGATTTCTTTACAACAAATATAAAATTGTTTGCTTATAAATGTATATATTGTTGAAATTTCAGTGAATATATCAATAGAAATTAATTAAGAAAATAATGATATTACAAATTTTCATATTGGATTTTAAATGTTTATAGAAAACGAAGTACTCTTGATACAATTCAACTATTTATTGTTACTCTTTTTGAATATAAAAAAAAAGACTTTTATCAAGCTATTCTTAAAATAATCACAAGTGAATTAAAAAATCCAAAAGTCCACGCTGGTACAAAAATAATTTCTTTGTTTTTTATTTATATTAAAAGTCGACAATGTTACTATTAATTTAATGTTTAAACTTTCTCGATCTTTTTCTCTCAAAAGTTTAACTAATAAATGTCGTTTCTGCATTTACAATTATTATACTTCATTACGAAATGTATATATTACATTTACGACCTTGCTTTCTGATATGTACATCTTTCATGACTTTTCTCTTACGACGAAAGTTTCCTTCGTCATTTTTGTGCCAATTTCGCGTAGATCATCACTTTTACAATTTCATGACTACCGATATGTCGTTATTGAATTTATTAACTATATGTCTACTATGGAGGATTCTGCGTTTGAAGAAGGAAACATCCAACCTTCAGATATCAATGGAGTTGGATAGAAGATGTTGTTTTATCTCCAATGTAAAATGTCTTATCTGTTTCCAACGAAGGTACAGTGGAGTTATGCGCGCCAATTTCTAATAGTACTGATGCTGCGTAAAAGAGTAGCCTATTGCAAGCATTAGATAGCACATTGGGTGTAGATAACGATAGATATGTCCACCAACAAGCTATTTTGGAGATGAAGAAAGTCCTGCTGAGCCCATGTATCACGGTTGAGCAATTTAAAAAATTAAAGTCAAAGTTTGGTTGATCAATGATCCCAACTTCTTAGCTCCCGTATTCCGACCTGGTGTTTACAGCTACATATCCAAGGACCACTTCTCCTCCACCGACGGCTATCTCTTTAGAGCAAGTGGCCTTCTGCTTCAACTCACCGCACTCTTCTCCTACATGATGGAAACATCCCCGAGACCTTCATTTCATTGTTTATGGTATTCAGTCTCTAAAGGGTTGCCAAGTTAATTTCTCAAGCCAGGATATTGTTAGCGGTTAGAGTTATTAATCCGAAGTTGAAGGGTCCGCTCCTCCACCATTCACTTCATGCCACTATAGTTCACTCAGATGGCTCGAGAGATTTTACTATATGTAGGATGGAGACTAGTTTAAACTATTGGCAGCCCAATCGAGAAATGAAACGTGAAATTAGGTAGCCATTAAAGTCCACATCCAAGGATCAATCTCGCCTCTATATGAATCCTAGAACCTTCAGCAATCCAATGTACCTACTCCGCAAGAATCCTAACAAGATAACAGGTTAGTTACTCTCACTAGCAAATTTTGCAGCATGGAATGCTGCTGGACCTTAACTTTTAACACCGGGTAATTATCGATGACCCAAATCTAATTTCTATATGAGGTGGGCTATTATAGCAGTGCTTTTAAAAAAGAAGCTCTAATCCCACAATCTGATCCTATATATAAAGGCGCTAAAGCAAGAATTTAAATACATACCGCTTGAGAGTAACTTCCTGGTAATCCCCCCTTATTTACAAGAAGAGATGACGTTCCTAAGAGCCAAAGTCCACAAACTTTTAGTGAAAGGCATAGTCACTCATTGTGAATTCCCAAGAGAGTTCACTAACATCTTTTGCATCCCAAAGAAGGATTGTGATGATTTCAGATTTATCTTGAATCTCAGATCGGTGAACTATTATGTTCAGGACCTTCATTTCAAGATGGAACACATCCCTTTGGTGAGAGAAGCTATCTCTCCTCAATCTTACATGATATCAATCGACATGAGTGATGCATATTATTCAGTGGCACTCGAAACTTTCAAAAGTCTGGGTAGGTCTGTGAATTTGGGAAAAAGTTCCCTCTCCTCAGTAAAATCTTTCCCATCTAGGGTCTATTGTAAACACAAAGAAAAACTTCTTAGCTAATCCTGAGGAAAATCTAGAAGCGATAGAATCCTTTGCTTCAAAATTATTTTCTAGTACCAAATGCACTTTCCGGACTTTGGCAAGCTTCTTAGGAATGTGGGAGAGTGTTCACCAGGCAGGTTATGCTATTAGTTCGTTTTCCAGAGGCTTAAGAGACCTCCTTTATACAGGAGCTTGAAAAGAATAGTTTTAATCATAACTGCTTCACGTGTATGAACAATAAATCGAGAGAGCAATTTTACAACAGGATAAACTGGCTAAAAGTTTACAATTCCACCTCTCTCTTTCCACCATCTGTAAAGTATTATAGATTTTGACGCCAGTGAAAGATCACTTGGTGCAGTCAAAATATGAAATGGGAGAAATTCTCTGCTCCTCCTCCCAAAAATAGAGTAGATCGGCATTTAAACATAAAGGAGCTACTTGCGATTGAACAAAGTCTCTACAGATTGATACACCAAGCCTCGAATTGCTCCATTCTGATAAGAGCAAATAACGCGACAGGTCTCACCTCCATAAGGAAGAGTGGTCCTTGAAAATGCCCTAAACTTACAAACATAGCAAAAACATACAGCAATGTATAAATAAGAGAAATTTATCAGCTTATCTAGAGCAACCGCCTGGAAACGAAAACGTGCTTGCCGACGACCTCTCAAGAACACTCTTTCATCCGGGAGAAGTAACAATTTTAGGAGGAACATAGAAGCAGGACAATTAATTATAGATCAGGGGTCGAAATATCACAATACACTGCCCATTCTTGATTATTAAACTTCTATCAAGAATAAAATATCAAAAATTTTATTAGTTACAAATATCAGGCTAATAATAAGGGCAGAGACTTCGTTAGTCAAGGGTTACTAGTTCTGAAAGAAGAACAATTGCCTTACTGCTTTCCCCCTACAAGATTAATGGGCGTCTAGGTAATAATTCCCAGTTGGTCAAGTCAGATAAGGTTCTCCTCGCTAAAAGTTTTTAAACCACCAATCTTCTCTTTCTCACCTCCACCGACTTTTACCCTGATCTGTTAGGGACCAGAGCTGGACTGTATTTTTGTAGAGAAAGCATACTAAAGAGAAGGTTTCTCAAGAGACTGCTGATTTAGTCGCTAATGGCCTAGATAAATCCACTCAGGCAGCCTACGCATCCCATAGGAAGAAATGAATCTTCTTTCGTGAGGAAAATCATTCTTCTCCAACAAATACATCGGAGAAATTCGTATGCGATCATGACTTAGAGCTCCATAACGTTAATTTAAATCCAAGCTCTATCCAGGCTGCAACAATCAGTTATAGTCTCCACTCTACAACTAGCAGACTCCAACATTTCCAATCAAAATTTATTACAGAGATGTATCCAGGGCTGCAAGAACTCAATTAAAAAATCCAGCTCTGTGGAGGGCATGGAACAGTTCCATCTCTTTAAACAATATTAGAGAGAAGAAGAACCACTCCGTAGGAAACATCAATATGAACTAAGCTACCTTGTTAGCTATATCCACGGGAAAGAGAGCCTCCAAAAGATGCAATAGCTTTTTATCAAATACCAAATAAAACTCCTGCTCAAGTTACCCTAGCTATGACGATCTTAGATCACCACAAGGAACACTAGGGGTTGGTCACTTAAGTTATTCATATTAATATGAAAATTCTAAAATTAATTTTTCTAATATATCTGATCCATGGTACCTTACTCTGACCGTCAATAAATTCTCCTGAAATTGTTTAATGACACACATACACACGCGTACCTGCTATCGAAGATTTTTCACAACGGACAAACTAGCAAGGTCGTAAATGTAATATATACATTTCGTAATGAAGTATAATGTACGGTTATGCCGATTGGAATAGCACGAAGTGCTATGTAATGAAGGCATAACTTCATTATACGAATTAGAAATGTATATATTACATTTCCCTCCCACCCTCCCGAAACATCAGAGGTCGGTAAAAAATCTTCAATAGGGACAAAAAGTGATGATCTACGCGAAATTGGCACAAAAATGACGAAGGAAACTTTCGTCGTAAGAGAAAAGTCATGAAAGATGTACATATCAGAAAGCAAGGTCGTAAATGTAATATATACATTTCTAATTCGTATAATGAAGTTATGCCTTCATTACATAGCACTTCGTGCTATTCCAATCGGCATAACCGTACATTAACATTTTCATAAATGTATATGATTTTCACTCATTTCTAAATGTGTGGTCAGGTTAACTAGTCTAAATGAAATACTTCCATCTCTATAAAATAGATCATACTAATTTTCTATGATTTTTGAGAGAGTTGTTACTCAAAATACATTTTTATTACTATGTATAGCTGTCCAACAAAAATCATTCAAAACAAAAGCTTTCTATAATATAACAGTTGAAATTTTGAAGCAAATAAAAACATACGAAATTTCATTATTCCCTTAATTCTTCAAACAGCTTGGCTAGCTTATTAACAAATAATGATATAACAAAAAATTACTTAAAAAACTAAATGCTTCTAAATCAGTCACGTTGTTATTAGCTTTGCTCATTATTTTTGACACGTTATGTTTCAATAGTTTAATATGAAAAAAATTGACTTCTAAACTCAAAGAAATTGTATAATATTACCCTAAAAATACAATGCAATATAATATGATTAGTTTAATAGATTTTTCATCAACCGATTTTTTAAATTTATTAAAAACGTTGGACCATATTTTGCTATTTTTACAAAATCTCATAATTTATGTCATCATAAACTAGTAATAGAGACATATCAATTGTTATAGATTTAGATTATGAAGAAGAAATATCAAGACTTTCTGTTTTAAAACAATTTATATTGATTTCTAATAACCGAGTTAACGTGTCTAAAACATGTTTTAGAAAATTAATATACCCAAAAAGACAACTTGAAATGCTAGTAGAAAGTGATCCTAGTTTTGATCTTTCTAACAGACCTGTTGTTGTTTCGCAGGTTACAAAAAATTATACAGACTAATAATAAAATTTACATAGTAAAAATAAACTTAAAAAATTCATCAATAAATTTGTAAAATAATTTATAAAATAATTTTTTAACTTATACATCTATACAATCTTTGAAAATGTTATTCAGAACCTAGAAATTTTTGGTAGAGACGGTTTGAAATTATATTATATCCAGATCTTGCTTTAATATAGAGAAATTGTCTGTAATTTCAAAACAGATCATAAAAAATCAAAGAATTTCCTAAATTGTGAATTGAATGAGAACTTGAACATTATTTGCAATATCATATTATTCCATAATGTATCAGCAATAATTAAATATTCAAAAATATTCATTCCCTCTCAATTTTATCACAAATTTACCAGCTACTTTATGATTTAATGATCGTTCTTTGTTGTTGTATCAAGAAGTCTTAATTGTGTAGGTTGTTTTTTCTAATTGGAGCATCATACTTTACTAAATGAAATGTCTATTGTGTAACCGTCATCTTAATAATGAGTACAGAATTAATATCTGCGTAGCGATCGAGAAGAATTAATGGCAATTGAAAATAAAAAAATAAATGGTATTTGGTAATTGATAAATTTTTAAACAAAAAATGTGAATATGTAGGTTTTTTTATATTAGAAAATAAATTTTTTTTGAAGTAATTATAATATAAAATCATTTATATTTATTAATAATAATTAATGAGACCTGATGTAGATAATTTTTTTTAATTTTAAAACCATGGAAACTTAAGTAATGCATAATCATAAAATTCAATGTTTTCTAGTGGAATTTGATATTTTTTTTATATTTTAAAGTATAAAGGTTTGAATAAACCATATTTACAAAGATAATAGTTTTTCTAACACATAAACGTATATGATCATTTATAAAAATTTTCTGGATAAAAATTCTTTCCATAAAGATTGTACTTTTTAATAGACTTTCAACAGAATACAGGGCAGTAGAAGTCGTAGGCATGCGTTATTTAAACTAATTCTGACTTAAAATTAAAAAAATTTATTAATTAATTTTGCTAAAATGGTCTATACAATGGGATAAAAGCTTTTTATGGCTCCAAAGTAATATAAGTGTAAGAATGTAGAAAAAATGAGAATTAGTTTTTCTATTAAATTCAGAAGAGAACTGTTGCAATTTCATCAGTGACTAGAACTTTTCGAAAACTGATGGGAACAAACTCTGTTAACGCTAAATAATGTCTTCATAAACAAAAAGTACCAGTAAGAAAATTTGCAAGTGACTTCAAGAATGATGAAGTGAATATAAGTGAAATTAAAACCGGTCAAAAAGCATTGGATGTCGACATGAGTAGAAGCTATGTTATGAAGATTCTAAACACACAAAGACAAATTTTGTTAATTTGTCAAATCACATAGAAAAAATGTTTTTCTTATCTATCAATTAAAATTTTGAAATTGACATACAATTTGCTATATAATTGTACAACATTTATATACGTTTATTATTAGCAAATAATCTTTAAATTTAACGTTTTTTTGCATAATATTAATAATAAAAAATTTCGTGTAGTGTATTCAATTACACATAAATATTTTATTATTTAACATAATAATTGTATTTAATTTTTTTTCTAAATAAAATACATTTTATTTGTAATTTAAATACAACTAAGCTTTTTTTATAAAATCTAATTATTTCTTTACTTTTGTTTTAATTTGAAACCTAACATTTAATGATTTTGTGTTGATGTTTTTCTGCTGTCTTATTAGATAAGTTTGTTACCTATCATATTTTATTAATGTTTTATTTCCAGATTTTAATTTTTTAGTGTACTGAAAAGTAGTAATTTTATTTTTAAACCATAAATAATTTAGAGAAAAAATTTAGTAAAACAAAAAAATTTTTTTTATATTTTTACAAAATTTATGATAACCATGTAAAATCTTTAGAGTCATTTAAACATTCTTCTAATGTTTCATCAGTTGACTCCAATAGAATTGAAGTATTAATGTCACCAACAATTTTTTCAAATCTTTTCTTCATCAATATTTTTAGAAATATTCACTTCCAAACAACTTTCATCATCAAAATCATAACTACATCAATAGTTATTGATGGTTGAAATTTCCTTATTTTCTTTATACAGGGTGGTTCATAAGTAGCTCCCCAGGTATTCGCATTTATAATTTCTCTCGTAGACAAGCTACAAAAATGGTATTATAGTCATTTTGTAGTTCCTGATCTTGCATAAATTATATTTTGATTTCATAACAAAATTTGGATTTTAGGCGGAGTTATGGGTCTTCAAATTAGGAGTCATTTTTGGCATATATGAAATGTAACTTTTTTATATAGAAAGATATTTAAATGCTTGTTGCTGATTATAAAAGCCCAACTTGTTTTGTACTTAGTCCTAAAATTTTTTAAATTTTGAAGTCTATTAACTATGTTTAATTTTTTGGAAAAGAAAAAAAATCACGACTTTTGTCAAAATTTCGTTGTTTTTTTTAAAATTAAATAACAATGAGATAAATTTTAAAAATATTTTATTAATATTCTTAAGAGTAACCAATGCTCTATCGAATAAGCATAGTACTACTAAATTTTATTAAGATAAAAGAAAGTTATGAATAGTCAAATATTGACTATTTTACATAGTAAATCTAGTAAAAAAAAGAAAATATGTCAATCTTTTTCAAATTTTCGGACACGGATTATGTTTTATTTTCAAAAGAATTAAAAATATTGCCCTTATTTAATAAAAACTTGTTCATATCTTAAAAATAGAGGGTATGAGATTATGTGTGGATATACAAAAAATTTAAAAGACACATTATAATTGTTCTTACAGAGTAATCTTTATACAAAATAGTATAAAATAGTTGTAAATAGTGTGAAAATATTGAAAAAATTATTTTTCCTTCAAATTTCAGTGATAATCAATATTCCAGTTCTTTAGACAATTCGTGAACAAACAAGTAATCATCTGTAAACTAATATGGATAAGTAGTGTAATTATTGCTATTAGGATACCATAAAGATCGGGGAAAGTATTATTTGTATTTTAATTTTCAAATGAAAGTGTCAAAAAGTCGACTTTAGCAAATTATAACTTCTTTCGAAGTCAACCGCTCAGAATGGTCGTATACTTATTAGATAGAGTTTCGCTTACTCTATCAGAATATCAATAAAAATTTTTTAAAAACTACCTGATTAAATTTTTATTTTTTAAAATAACATCGATTTTTTGGCAAAAGTCAAGATTTTTAACTTTTATTTAAAAATTTAACATAGTTGTCGGACTTCAATTGTTATGTATTTTTGAGATTTAGTACAAAAGACTTTGTACTTTCAGAATCTACAACAATTATAAAAAAATCTTTTCAAATAAAAAAGTTACAGTTGATGAAAGTCGAAAAATGCACTCAATGTTTGAAAGCCTACAACTCCACTCAGAATCCACATTTCGTTGTGAAATCTATATATTTAGCTACATATGTATCTCAGCTACAAAATGATTATAATACCATATTTGTAGCTTACCTACACGCAGAGCTACATATGCAAATATCTGGAGAGTCTTACGTGGGCCACCGTATATAATTTTTTAAATTTTTAGAGGTTTCATAAATATCTGTCAAATAAATAATTCATAAAATATCAGAAACTAATAATTGCTTACCATTTATTTTATAATATTCAGAAGTAAAAGGTTATAATGCTACAAAAAAAGTAAAAATAAGGCAAAATATTATTCTGTTGTTTTTCAAAAATAATTGCAAGAAAAAGTAGAAATTGTCATGTACTTGTTTTCATTTGGTTTCATCAATGAATATCTAATGTCTATAATAAATGTATCATTATCAACTATTACACAGTATCATTTTTATTAATGAAACGTTACTATCTAGAATTGGTTTGCTGTTATAATGATATCTTGTTTCAATTATAGTATTTAATGTAAGGAATTTTTTTATCATGAAACTTTCAATTATATAACCAAGCAAATCAGAATCTTTCAGTTATTACTTAACCTTTCTCAAATATTTTGTTTAATTAGTTTTGTTTTTCATTCAAAGTTTATAATAAACCTTATATTTGTAAATATTTATTGCTTCTACCTAAAATATTTTTAAATTTAAAAGTTATTAAGTTATTATTTTAAGTAATTTGTTATGAAACAATGTTTCTACTAACTTGCTTATAACATAGTCTAATGATTTTTATTAAAAATAGTTTTTCAATATATTATTTTTTAATTATCATTATGAAGTTGATATTCTTAAATTTCGTATCTCTGTATATCAAAAAGTACTTTTATGATATATTGTTTATTCTACGATTCAAAATAGTTAGATAAGAAATTTGTGTTAAATAAATAAAATATTCTAACTACATTTTTATGTAATTCATTTTTTGTTGTTAAAAATTTACAAAAAAAATACGATTTTTCTACAATTTTATTACTAGAGTTTACAACTGAAATCTTTAAATTATTTACTTTTTAAAATTTTTTTTTATTTAATTTATGACCTTATATCAATAAGAAAATTTAATTTAGTACTCAAATTTTTTATGAGATTCAGAGTTACCTTTCTCTATTTTTGCCGATCTAGAGCAATTGACTATGAATCCTATTCTCCTATTCGTTTGTCAGCTTTACCCATGTAGCAATGTTATAAATCATCAAATATAAAAGTTCCATATTACACTTTTTTTACGGTTACCCAAAATCACCATATTTATATCTTTGTCATTTCATCTGTTGGTGTTTCTAGATCGGAATTAAGCCTCATAGTTTGACCGTTTTTGAAGTTAAAGTTAACTCTCACTTTGCTAATTGGTTCTCCGGTTAGCATGCTCAGGCAGAACCGGAAACTGACAGTATAATGTCAATAGTTAATGAAATTTTAGGAAAATATTTAAAAATAATGATAAAATATTGTTAAAGCGGCTACTGCCGCATAGACAATTGTTAGAGTCCTTTCCTTTTTAAAATAAATAAATAAATTTTTTGTTATTTAAGAATTTTTTTTTTCTAATTAATAAATGTGTTAGAATTAATATTACCTTTTCCAATTTTTATTACTTCATATAAATAGTATTCAATTCAATAATAAGAAAATATTAATTTTTTTTATTTAATTCCATATTTTGTTTAGAATTTCTTCTTCAGAAAACTGTCTTTTAAAGAAAAAAGATAATTAAATGATTTTGATACTTCCACTAGATTATCAACAAGTTTTTAAAACAGATAAATAACATTTATCAGTTTCTGGATTGCTAATAAAAAATCGTATAACATTTCATCAATAATCGTTGTTAAATTTTGAGCTGGATCATCATTATTCTCTTCACTTAAAATAAAAGTTTTAAAATTTTTACTACAGTTAATTAAATAATTAAAATATTGTTTAAAAATGCTTCTTCAAAAAAACGTGTACAACTGTGAATAAAGCATATTTTTAATATATAGTTTTTTAAGTAGGACATCATAATATTTATTTAGAAATTTATCTGGCACTTGAAAAACAGCACTTACTATAATTCTTATTTTTTCTTGCTTCCTGCTTAAAATGACATCTATTGAAATGGGAAAAAAAATTTTTTTTTGGGACATTTCTTCAGCACATCTACAATCTTGGATTGGACATTGTAATTAGATCTATGACATTGTACAATATGATTTATTTTATGACTTTTAGAACAAATCAAGCATACGACAAAGTTCATTTAAAATTTAAAAATATTAACTGAAAAAAAAGTTTACTAAATATAAAAACTAACTTTTTATCTACAAAACAAAAATTATAAAATATAAAATTTTAACAATAGTTTATTAAGAAATTATAATATTATACATTTAAATGGTTCGTATTTTGTCAAATTTGGTCTGCAAAATGATAGAAAAAACGTTTGTGTGTAGAACATATTTACTTGTATTTTCAACTAGGATGCAAAATTGTATCCCTCATTTATCAGATTTACTTGACATATATTGCTTAAATAGACATCTTTTCTTGGTTATAAAAAGTTGCTCATTTGTCAATAGACAATCATAAAGTATATAACTGTTCTATATTCTTTTTTTTAAATATTATTATCAGATCTATGATATTTTAACATCTCAATATTTGTCTGTAGTAAGATACAACATATCATCTGTTTTCATTGAATTTTATGCACTTAATAATGATTATGATATTATATTTCTCTAAGTAAGTTAAACCAAATGCAAATTTTCAAATAAATGCTTGATTTAAAAGAATAATTGAATAACTGTTAAGTAAAATCTCAACCTAATTATTTTATCATATTTGAATATTTTCTGTAACTTTAACAATATTATCAGGAAAATCAGAATTCCTATTTTTAACGTAATCGTTTTCATTCATTGTTGTATTTTCAATCGAAGAATTGTCTAAATCATATTCTTTGTCATCAAAATATTTTAATTCGACAAGCTGCTTACAGATATTGTTAGATTTTAAAAATTAAAGAAATAATTAATAAGAAAAAAATATTAGTATCAATTTATATTATATAAATTAATGTAATGATATTAGTTGTTTCTGTAAGTTTAATACTTTTTATGTTATTTTTTTTAAAAAAAGTATCAATTGATAATAATAATAAATTATTTGTACACTTTAAAAGAATAATATCTTACTATCTTATTAATAAGCACGGTAATTTATTTGTATTTGTTTCACACTATGTAAAGAAGATAAATGTTATAATATTTTACCGTTATAGTTCTAAGTGCTATGTAAAAACTGTTCTTGACATAATATGTTTAGGATTGATAAGCAATGCTTAATTTATTGCCTATCATTACTGATGATAAAAAAATTTTCTAGTGAACTATTTCAATAGTTCAAAGTTTAGTTAATGTTAAAATTATATGAACAAATCTACATATGCTATTTTATTAACATAAACCTTATTTAATTATTCAATCAAAAGAAAATTAATATTTTAAAGATTAAATTTTAAGGAATTAAAACAGCACTTATCAGAGCTTTAAGGTAAATTTTTTTCGCCTGTCTAATGTTAAAACTTTAAAAAGTATGAAATTTAGTGTTAAAAAAATTTCATTAAATAGATTAATACAATTAATTTATATCAACCTTTTCACTAATAAACATACATTTAATATTTAAAATTCTTCCTTCAACTTTTACACTATAGTAAAATAAAAAATATTAAAAATTTTTAGACTTGTTTAATATGTTTCTTTTTTTGTCTAAAAAGATAAGCATTACTAAGATAAAAAACATACTTTAAAAAAATGGGCAGTCATTATCTTGTCTTATACTCCAATAATTCTTCTTTATCTTCCATTTCAGGCAATCTGATGTCTAGACATTTGTGTAAACTTTTAAAATCAAAATATAAGTCTTTATTTAATTCAGTATTAATAACAGTATTAATAACAGCATTACTATCATCGTTTTGCAAAAATTTTCGAGACAAAGAAATTTGCTAAAATATTTAAATTTGCTATACATATTATTCTTCCTCTAATTCGTAGGTTTTTTTTATTTTAATTTCTTAATTTATAAAGAATATCTTCAAGTTATTGTAAAAATTAAATTCTTGGAATTGTGTTTTTTAATGTTTGCAAGAAACAATAATTGAATAAAGTTAATAGCCAAATATTGGTAATATTTATACAGGTTTTTTCAATTTTCTTCAAGTAAATGTTCGTTATTTTTTCTAATTTTAATATTTATATTCTTTTTTAGATGTAATATGAACGAATTAGATATGTTAATGGTATTAAATCGAAAAGTTTTAAAAAATTTGTTAATTATGGAAAAAATTATTTAAGGCGTTTTAA
The DNA here is from genome assembly GCA_005656395.1 of Strongyloides papillosus. NCBI lineage: Eukaryota > Metazoa > Nematoda > Chromadorea > Rhabditida > Strongyloididae > Strongyloides > Strongyloides papillosus. The sequence goes on along the minus strand of SRSI01000054.1, from coordinate 438 downwards.
GTATGCTGAACGGTATGCATCAACAATAAGAAAAATATTTAGAATTATGAACGAGAGATTATAATTTAAAGATAATTTGCTCGAAAGATGTAAAGCTCTCAACAAGTTAGTTAACAAGTTGTGTACGCTAAAATACAATTTTAATTATATAGATCTTGAGAAGTTTATCTTAAACGTATCGAAAATTATGTTTTTAGAATAGTGAAGATTAAAGCGATGATAAGAGAAAGCGATTTTTTTATTGATAATAAAAGAGACGTACTTAATTAACAGTTCGCCTTTCCAGAACTATTTACAATACATGCTTTTACTTTCCTTTTAATATATGCATAATGGAATCAAATACGTCAGCAAACGTAGCGAAGATGGCGAAATTGTATTCTTATAAATATAAATTTGTTGGTAAAACTTCTGGCTTAAGACTTTTCTGTTTGTTGC